>PVJD01006603.1:0-95952 GCA_004026545.1 Mormoops blainvillei | reverse complement strand
TTGCTTTTCATCACTTTGAATGCTTCTTGCCAGTCCCTTCTAGCTTGCAAAGTTTCTTTTGAGAAATCAGCTGATAATCTCATGGGAACTCCTTTGTAGGTAACTCCCTGCTTTTCTGTTGCTGCTTTTAAGACTGTCTCTTTATCTTTAACTTTTGGCATTTAATTATTATGTGTTTTGATCTGTTCCTCTTTGGGTCCAACTTGTTTGGGATTCTCTGTGCTTCCTGGACTTGTATGTCTAATTCCTTCACCAAATTAGGAAAGCTTTTATTATTTTTTCAAATAAGTTTTCAATTTCTTGCTCTTCCTCTTCTCCTTCTGGCACCCCTATGATTGGATGTTGGCACGTTTGGAGTCTTATACTATGCTCATTTAAAAAAAATTCTTGTTTCTTCTATCTGTTCTGGTTGAATGTTTCTTTCTTCCTTATGTTCCAAATCATTGATTTGAATCCTGGCTTCCTTCCCTTCACTGTTGGTTCCCTGTAGATTTTTCTTTATTTCACTTAGTGTAAACTTCTTTTCTTCCTTTGTGTTTTTGCTGTACTCGATGAGTTCTTTGAGCATCCTGATCACCAGTGTTTTGAACTCTGCATCTGATAGCTTGACTATCTCTGTTTCATTCAGTTCTTTTTCTGGAGTTTTGCTTTGTTCTTTCATTTGGGCCATGTTTCTTTGTCTCCTCAATTTGGCAGTCTCCCTGTGTTTGTTTCTGTGTATTAGGTAGAGCTGCTTTGACTCCCTGTCTTAGTATCATGGCCTAATGTAGAAAAGGCACCTGTAATTTGTGTGGGGTGGAGCCTTAGGTAATCACCAGGGCAGGGCAACCTGCTTCACCACTTTGGCCCTGTGTTGGGGGAGGGTTTGGAGAGGGGACTGTGTTGCTGCCTGGCTTCTGGAGGTTTGCCCAGCACTCACCCCATATCTAGTCACCTCACCCACCCCCCATATGCAACTGGCACCCTACCAGTTGTTACTGAATCCCAGGGTGGGTGGGTTTGTGTATGTTCTAAGACCATGCTGGCCCTTTAAAAGTGGAGTTTCCTGAAAATCTGACAGTTTCTTCCACTGTCCCAACCCCCACTGGTTTTTATAGCCAGAAGTTACAGCATTTATCTTCCCTGCATTGGAACCCTGGTCTGTGTGGTCTGGCCTGGGGCTGGGATCACTCACTCCCAAGGTATCCCTCCCAATTTTTATCTACCATTCCTCAATGTGGGACCGCTGATGCCCGTTCCACCACTGCTGCCTCTCAGCACCACACCACATCTCCTCACCTTTCCACCTGACTGGATGGATATGGTTTCTTTAGATCCTTGGTTGTTGGATTTCTATACAGTTTGATTTTCTGACAGTTTGGGGTGTTACTTGTTTTGAGATTTAGTTGTAATTCTTTTTGTGGTTGAGCAAGGAGGTGAAGCATGTCTACTTATGCCTCTATCTTGAGATTAGAGTTTTTTTAAAACAGGTGAACTTACCATGCCTGTGTGGCTCAGTTGGTTGGAGCATCATCCCATAAGCCAAAGGGCTGCAGGTTCGGTTATCAGTCAGAGTGCATATGGGAGGCAACCAATCAATGTTTCTCTGTGGCTTCAATGTTTCTCTCTCTCAAAAAAATCACTGATGGCATATCCTCAGGTGAGGATTTAAAAAATACTAAAAATAAGAAAAATTTAAAAAGTGAACTTGTTCTACACGTCAGCCACATATATAGAGTAAAAAATGGCATAAAGTTATTTTAATTGTATTTGTTACAATAAAGCATATGTTCCAAATCTAATCAACTGGAAAAATAAAAGTGCAATATTGCTAGCTCTCCAAGTGGTGAATAATGGCTGATCTGTGGAAAGGGCAAAACGTCAGTGTCTAGGATAAAATGGTCTATCCTAACTTAAGTTTGACTTCCTTGGGGGGTTGCCTATATCCAGTTTCATCATTACTATTACTGTCCCTTTGACTGTTTAAAGTAGTAAAATAAAGCTAATTATGATTAAGAATTCAATCTTTTTATTTTTATTTTCCCCCATCCTCCCCCACTTTGCCTATCTCCACCCCACCTCCCTTCCCTCTAGCCATCACCACGCCGATGCCTGCGCCCATGGGTTCTGCATATATGTTCTTGGGCTAATCCTTTCATCTCCTTTTAATCCTCCCTCCCTCCTCCCCTCTGACAGCTGTCAGTCTATTCCACGTAAGAATTCCATCTTTGAAGTTAAAACAATATTTGCTTCGAGGCAATGAGATACTTAGTGAAATTAACACTGCTAGGACTGATACAGATTCTCATGGAGTTAAAGTCTGGGCCACATGGAATGATACTGAAGAGGAAGCGATGGGACTGCATGTGACACCAAACTATGCAAGATCCTCCCCCACACAGACCATACACATTTATGTTGCTCTCAGGTAGTTATATAGTAGAAATAATTATTTTACCAAATGCATTTAGTCTAAATTCTGCCAAGAACTTCTTGACAAGGGGAAAAGATAGTTTGGCTACTTTTCTCAGGGAACGTGTCCATGATAGGATTTGGAAGCTTTCTATGAATTATGATAGTGATTGTGCTACAACTAACAAGCCAGCACTGTGATGTACAAGAAAACAGAAAAAAATTGTTTTCTCTTCATAGCTTGATAATGAATTTGAAAAGACAGCAAATCTTTTCATTAGCAACTGGAATCAACAAATTAAGGTGAGTAACATGAATACTTTTTCTGTGAACAATTTTTAGGATTGAATTTTTTTACTTTTGCACAATAATGTGTTTTAGTGTTAGTATTTCTAAGTGCTAACTGAAGAGAAAAATGCTTCCTCACCCGAGTTATTAAAAAGATATACCTTTCAACTCAATCAATGGAAAAGCAGAGCTCCAAATATGGATATTATTTATATCCAACATGTAGCATTTATTGCGTGCGAAGTGCTATATACTATATATTTAATCATCACAGCAACTCATTGTTATACGTGGCCTTGCATTATCTCATCTTAAAGATGGGCCGGGAAACTGAGATACAGAGAGGTAAATAATTTGCCTAAGTTTACAAAGCTGGTTAATGCTTGAAGCAAGAAGTGTTACAAGTCAGGCTCCAGGGTACTTGATCATTTCACTACTCTGCTTGCCTCTCTGTATAATTCGTAACTTGGGGCAAGTGGCGAATACTATCTAAGTTTTGGTTTTGTCATTGGTAGGAGGGTGTTGTGATCTCTCTTACTAGTGAGAGGAGCACTGAGAGGGGAGGCTAGCAATGCGTAAAAGGATATACATATATGTATTGATTCCACAAGTATGTACGGTCTACTTCTTATGTGCTACACTGTACTAAGATGTTGTTCTTATTTCTCAGTAATTTTAAATTTAATTGATAGGTAACATGTGCAGGAAATAGTGAATGAATTCTAAGGAGAGGAATTATGATCTGGTATGAGAATTTAGAAAATATCTGTAGGTTCTTAAGCATAGAGAAAAACAGATGGAACTCATATATATGTACAGAAGATTATTCTAGAACAATCCAGTTTAGGAGACATTCATTTTTAGTAGGAAGGACGAGAGAGGGAGTCTGCCAAGAAAACCCAAGGACACTGTTTGAAAGGACTTGTGCTCCAAAAGTTGAAACTCTCCTTTTTTTATCTCCCAAGTGTCAGGTCCCAAAGAGAACCTTCCCAGGTAGAGAGCCACACACATAAGTAAATAACCTGAGACCATCTGAAACTGGCAGCCCATATCAGCCCTCAGGGTCACCGCTGAAGCTTCTGCTGATATTGAAGACTCCATGAGATCAAAAAGATTAATAAGAAATGTTTGAGATAAATGAATTTCTATACCCACAATAGTAGTACTGATAAAAGTAGGCTCATGAAAATCACATTTAAAATACATATTTTAAAGTCTCAAAAACAGCGTCTAGTCATTTGTTTTTAGTTTTTTTCTTGATTTTATAAGCTTTCTTAACAGAATTTGTTTTTAAAAATCCATTCTTTAAATATTCAGCTTTCATGGGAAATTCAATATAATGGACCAAAAGAGAGGAATCAAACTCAGCAGCTGCACTTGCTTTTAGGGGAAAAAGCATCTATTATTATTTCCCAGTTTCCACCAACTAATTAATTTTCCCAATAAAAACGATTTTATTCTTTATGAAGAGTGACAGAGAAATTAGAGAACATAAAATTCTTGAGCTATAATAATTTTCTCCCCAGGCACAATTCAAGGGATCCAGCATGTCAGTAACGAAGGGCAGTCTGTGCTTGAGACACAGATGAAAAGCCTTAGCGGACCGAAGCTGTTGGCTCACTCTCTCATTTATCTGTGGGCATGTGACCAACCAAAGGTGGAGGAAGAGGGTCTAGGAACTTCTTGCTCCTTGAATACCCTTTTGTAGAGGTTTCATACATTTAGAGACTTTCAGAAGCCTTCGCCTCTGATTCCTAAGGAAAAAGAGACCTGAGCTCTTCCCTTCATCATCGGGTTTTACAGTTCTTACAGCCTTGGTGAAAAACCATACAGTCTTTCAATCGACCCAGCTTCTGAAACAGGCTGAATCCAACTCAGACCAAAATCTTTTAATCTCTGGACCATCACCTCCTGCAAATTGAAACCATGTGGCATAGAAAATGATCGCCTGAACCATAACCCACTCTGAGGTTTGAGGCATCAACAGAGTAAGGGGACGCTGACTGTTTCTTTCTTCCCAGCTCTCCCCAACTGCACCCTCTTCTCAAAAATGCAGGTCAGGTGTTGAGATGCCAGGCAGATCCCAGCGCTTAAACCTGGTCATCGGGTAGCAAAATTTCCCCTTTGCTGTAAGTTGTAAGAAATCATCTTAAAACAACCTCAATTGTGGCCCAGGTTGATTTAAAAGAATGACACAGGCACTCTTTCGTGTTTGTTGTGTTATATATATTTGTGTGTGTGTGTGTGTGTGTGTGGTAAAGCCCTTCCCTTACATTATGTTAGCTAGAATAATGTTTGGAGGCCTGCAAGCCTTTAGTGATTTAGCAAAATGTATAACCCTCTTGAGTGTACCCACTCTAATAAAAAAAATACAGTCGTTCTCAGGGCAAAATGTTAGCCATTGTGATATTTTAGGCAGGTTGAGGTGAGGGCCGAGATGAAGAATTATAAACACACCATCATTGAAGCTAGCACACGAACATTAACTTGTTCCAGAACAGAAGAATTTTTCTCTTGATATCAATTTCTGCTCCTTTCTTTCTTTTTGGTTTTTGGTTTTTGACTCTAGGCCAAGAAGAAATTAATGGTGAGTACCAAGAAGCATGAAGCACTTTTCCATCTTATAGAAACCTCCAAGCAAACCATGACTGAAAGGGAGAAGGAAAAGGTAACGAGTCGTTACCAGCTGGACGCGTGAGCCTGAGAGGCGGGTGGGCTCCCTGCCCTTAGTTATGAATGCGGCTGAGCGGGCTGACGCCCCCGCTGTGCAGGGGCTCTGCAGAGCTGTTGTGAGGCGGGGTGTCGGAAGGGGTTCTAAATCATTCTTGGGTCATATATATTTTTATTTTCACATATTTTTAAAAGGCATTATTGATGGATGACAAAGTAGACAAATGGTGTCCACATTTTAAAATGGGAAGCCCTATTTATTAAATATCTCCCAGCTCACACCCCAAATAAATAAAATACACACACACACACACACACATTTATTACATAATGTACTTTACCTATATTGTATGTAATATATAGTACTTTATATATTATAGCAACATGTTATGAACATTATAAAACACAAAAACATAGGAATGTTTGAAGGATGAAGTAAAGATAAAATAACACTTTAAATGATTAACTAATCATCATATGTTTATATAGTCATTAAAGGACAATTCTAGGCACAGATATACACTTGGGACAAGATTCAGCGTTAACATAGTAAGTAAAAATTCATATTTCTGATAGTGCTTTTGATCATTTTCAGTTATTTGGCCACCTTCTTGTCAGGTCTCACTAGCTCATCCCAGTTTTTGCCTTTTCATGTGGGTGAGGACGGGCTCACCACCAGGAGCAGGAGAAAGTATCAGCTCCGCCCCTTTCCTGTGGCTTCCTTGTGCTGATGAGGGGGGACCCAAAAAAAGAATGGAATTTATGTATAAAAAATTGTGTATTCTTACATGTTTAAACTTAAGTCACCTTCGAAGTACTCTCCATTTGATGCAATACACCTATCAAGGTGTTTTTTCCACTGGTGAAACAGTTTTTGAACTTACCAATTTTGATGTCTTTTAGTGTTTCTGCCGTTTTTTGTTTCACCTCTTCCACATCAGCAAAACGTTTCCTTGGGGACTGTTTTGAGGCAGGAAAACAAAAAACAGTCACTGGGGATGAGATCAGGTGAATAGGGAGGGTGGGGCATGGGGTTCATGCTGTTTTGGGTCAAAAACTGCTGAACACACAGTGCTGTGTGGGCAGGTGCGCTCGTAAATCACCCATCATGAAATGGGGAAACATGTTGAAAGTCTTCCAAAAATTTCACTGAAACCAAACACAGCCTCTCACAACACCAGCTGGCGCACTGATGCAGATGGGTTCCTAGAACACTCACCTAGTGGAGAAGCCTGTGCTACAAGGGGCCTGCCCTCCAGAAGATAATTGCAGTTCTATTTGGGGTCCCCCCTTGTATATTGTTAGTATTAATGTCAAACTATAGCTTCTTGGCAGAAATTTTTTAAAGAGATTTGTGCATTTTACATTCACCTAATTAAGACTAGATAGTAAACCTGTAAATCCACATGATCCAGACACATGTCAGTGGCCACATGTCCCAGGACGTTGACACCTTCTCATATAGTAAAAATCCCACTCATCCTCCAGGACACTTCGGGATCCACAACTGTCCATGTATGGGTACCAGTGTCAACTTATATGTGAAATAAGAGTAAGCTCTAGGCAAAAATGCACACAAATAACCCCAATAGATTATCTCGTACACCTCTTGCGGTATGTGCCAGGACTGGGAAGTTTTGAAATCACCAATGTCTTTCCCAAAAGATTGTGTCCCGCTAAAGAAGTGCAGGCAGTACCACCACAACCCAAAACATTCTTAAAGGAAGAAAATTGTTTTTGCAGATAATGCCATTATTTCATCTGAAGAAACTATTAGTTGCATCTTTGTTGCTAAAGCCAATGGGTACTTTCCAGCTCTTACCTTATTTGACTTGGAAGCATGAAGCGTTGTTGACGTCCTCATTCCAGAACAGCCTCTTCCTTTAACTTTAGCAACATCTCACTCTTTCGGTTTTCTTTCCTAGCGATTTTTTCTTAAACTTCTTTACTGACTCCCCTTCTACCTGACTTTACGGACTGCCGCTCCTGATGGTGTCTGTCCGGGGCCCATGCTGCCTTACCCAAAGTGGTATCTCTGGTGTCCAATGCAGCATTCTCAATGTCAGGCACCCAAGAAGGAGCTGGTACTCAATAAATACACTCCCACAGCTGCAACAGGAATATCTACGCTGACAATACCCACATTCGTATCTTCAGCCCAAACCAGCCTCTAAACTGCATTCTGGCACATCGGGCTCAGTACACAAAATCAGAATCATCGTCTCCCTCTGCCAAAAAATACTGTTTCTTTTTGTGTTTTCTATATCTTTGAACATCACCATCTCCCATATCCTCCCAATTCTAGCTCCTAAAGCAAATACGTTTTGAATTTATCTACTGGTACCTGTCTCCACTGCCACTCCTCTCTCCCAGGCCACATCGTCATTGCTGAGATTACTGTAACTGACAAATTGGTCTCTCGAGTTTGCGTTGCCTTTTGTAATTTCCCACATACAAATCAAGCTGACTCTTCTGAAACTCAAATCCGAGCATATTCTCTTCCTTTTCGAAGCCTTCAGAGTCTTCCCAGGGACCTCAGAATAAAGCACAGACTCCTCTGTGTGGTTCTTAAGGGCCTCCCTGACTTGGCCCTTGTCTAATTCTCAGCATTGTCTTTTACTATTCTCCCCCTCAAGCTGTGTGTTTCGACCTCACCAAATTTTGGGGGGGAGGGTATCATGACATGCTCACCAATTCTTCTTTTATTTTAGGTTTATTCACATAAGGATTGTCTCTGTGAGCACCCAGTATGTGCCAAGTCTCAGCTTATATGCCATTTTAATTTCAGGGCTGGTTTAGGTGCCTCTTTTGTGCCTCAGTGATACCTAAATACTATATCCTCCTGAGATCGGTCACACAGGATAGTAATGGGGGCCCCTGACTAGAGAAGAAGCCGATCTAGTTCCATTCTCTAACCCCAGGGCTTAGCACCTGACACACTGGGGCTCTCGATAAATGTTTGATGAGCGAAGGAGATGTTTGCTCCAAGAGAAAGAGAAAGCATGCGACCCTTGACAAATTTTGGCAAAGTTTTCAGAAAAGTTTCTTAAATAAGAATGTAGGAGTCTACACTCTCCTTTCATATCAGTTTGGGGTTATTTGCTATAGGTTTGCTGAGCAGAAACTTCTAGTCAACAGCTATGTAGAGGAGGCTGATGAATATGAGTGGTCATCTCAAAAGTAAACTTGTTCTCATTGCTGGGGATCTGAGCATTCTCAAGAAGTATCTAAAGACATGACTTAGCAAAGTATAGCCATGGCATACTTTCAACCCTTTCACTATATTGTTATCAGATTAAAATTCACAAGCTCATGTTTCGATAGATAAATGTGGTCCATTATACTTGATATACAAAACGAAATGTGTCCTATGTAAGTCGTACATCAGAGCTGAGAGACAGTTGAATGGCTAGTATATCAATTGGAATAATGAAGTGAGTGGTGTTAATATTCAGAATTTTGGATGAATGTTCCTCATTACCAAAATGTTAGTCAAAATGCCCTTACATGTAAAGAGGATTATTCTTAAAAGCCTTTGTCTCTGTCCTTGAAACTCCTAAACTGCTTCAGTCAAAGGGATCCTCGGTGCTACTTAAACTATGGTTTGAGGACCATTTGCATCAGAACCATCTGAAGAGGTAGTGAAAATTCAGATGTCCTGATCCCTCTACAGAACTACTGAGGCAGAAAGGCTACCATGGGGCCCTGAAAATCTGCAGTTGCACAAGCAGCCCAGGTCATTCCTACACGTATTAACATTTGAGAATCATTCATGCAATACAACTTCTTCTTTCTCAGAGACGTGAAATTACTTGTCTGAGCATTTCGAGAATCAATTTCAGCTACCCGAGTCCAGAGAGTTTTGTATGACTTTGATTTTCCAGAAGGTTCCACATCCAGAATGATCAACTTTAGTGATTGGAAAGAGAGGGCTCTTTGTGAAGCAGCAGATCATTAGGGAGTAGGATGGAACAAAGGCATCTGTCAAGCTGCCCATAACTGGCAGCGAACATCAGCATGTGCCTCACGTAGGCACTTCACTAGTAATAGTAACCCTGGCTAACTTTGACTGCTTTCCCGTGTCTCAGGCAGTGCGCCACGTGCCCTCCCTGCAACACCTGCTGGATTCCTCAAAGCACTGCAGTGAAATAGGAACATCGGTGTCCCCATCACTGGTTTGTGAAGTTTAAGGAATTCACATGCAGGACTCTAATCCTGAAGTTTGATTTCAAAGTTATACTGCAGAGTTCATACAGTGAAAGTAAAGTAAGGCTATTGGACCTTACTAAATGATAGCCACGCCTAATCCTACCTGGTCCTGAAAGCTGTGATTGCACATGCCTCTACCTCCCCCGATAAGAAATGCCAGGGCCGAAAGGGTTTATCAAACAGGACTACAGGAGTGTTAGTGGATGACAGTCTTGAGTTGGAGGTTCCCAATCTACACTTCCTTCTCCTTATCTGTCATTTGGTCTCCTTGATTTAATAAAGTGGGCACATCACTTCATATTTAAGGACCTTGATTTCCTCACATGAAAAATTGAAGAATTATACTGAAAGGCTCTTAGGTCTTCTATCAGCTCTGGCATCCCCTTTTTCTGAGAAAGATCTTTGATTTTGTCATCCACCGCTACTCTTTGGGACTTTAGCTGGGAGATGAGAAACATAATGTTAGAATGAATGTGATTACATGGAATTACAAAGGCCTTTCATAAATGTGTTAAGGAATATGTGACTCTGACATTTTACTTTAGCTCCTCAATAAACTGAAAAAATCGACTGAGAAGTTGGCAAAAGAAGATGAAAATTACTACCAAAAAAATATAGCTGGCTGTTCTACCAGACTGAAATGGGAAAACACACTAGAAAACTGCTACCAGGTAAGTTAATGCATTCTCATTGTTTCCACCTTCCATGGAGCTTCACATGACCTTGAAAATGGAGATTAGATCTACGATTACATGACCCAGTGATCTCTGTCCTTAGCTATGACCCTCAGTCCTATTGTGACTTTAGACATACCACATTACTTCTCATTGTTGCAGTTTACCCATGGTTAAAATAGCCAGTGGATATATATTATCATTGGCCAGATTTTCTGATCCTAAGTTCTCCAGGGACACAGTAATACTCAGCTGATTTTAAAAAGTGCTGTCAAAGGAAAGTGCATCAGCTTGCAAACCAAAGGGTTACTGGTTCAATTCCCCAGTCGGGGCACATGCCTGGATTGCAGGCCAGGTTCCCAGTAGGGGGTGCTCAAGAGGCAACCACACATTGATGTTTCTCTCCCTCTCTTTCTCCCTCCCATCTGTCTAAAAATAAAATAAATTAAAAAAAAATTTTTTTAAAGGAAAGTATAAATTAAGCCTTAACTGTTAGGTACTCAGACTTGAGTTTTAGTTCTGGAAGCTGATTCCTAGAGTATTCACTATGGAATTCCTTCATATGTCAGACACTGTGCTAGACACTGGAGATGCATAACCACAAATGAAGCACCATCTCAGTACTTGAGATGTGCACAATTTAGCAGCAAAGAAGACATATAAAGAAAGAATTCAATTGTTTATTAAAAATCAAAAAGTATGAACAAGTACATCACAGAAAAGAAAATCAAATTACTAATAAACACATGAAAATATGCTTACTCATTTGGCAAAAATTTTATGTTATTTTATCTTTTAAAATTGTACTTTTAAGTTATAGTACATTCAGCAAAAAAATTTTAAAGTGATGATATGAAGTGTTGTCAAATAAGAACAGTTGGGAAACAAAAGTTCCCATGCCTCTCTAGTGAGGATAACTTAACGGCGCCTAGTAAAATTGAAATGTACCTGAACCCACAACACAACAGCTCCTCTGTAAGACATATGTCCTAAAAGTAATTTAGACCCATACACCAAGGGTGAGGTATAAAAATGTTTATTGCATAATTGTTTATAATTGTTTATAATTGCGTGGAGAGAAAAATTGTACACAATCTTCATACCTATCGGTAGAGAAATTGCTCTTAAAACGTGCTCTCATTTAGAGCATGGGGGTCTGTCAAGTCATCCTTGCCTCACAGTAGCCAGTGCTGACCCCCTTACTTTGTATTTCCTTGGCTTGGATATAGTCAGTCTATACCAACGTCATTAACTTAAATATTACACTATGCATTCTATAGCTTCTGTTGTTTAAAAACTCAGGAATAAAATGTTATATTCATAAAGACACAACAGCCCTTGCTGGTGTGGCTCCGTGGATTGAGTGCTGGCCTGCAAACCAAATGGTTGCCAGTTCGATTCCCAGTCAGGGCACATGCCTGGGTTGTTATGGGCCAGGGCCCCAGTAGGGGGCATGTGAGAGGCAACCACACACAAGTTCCTCTTCCTCTCTTTCTCCCTCCCTTTCCCTCTCTCTAAAAATAAATAAATTAAATCTTTTAAAAAAAGATACAACAAAACCGATGTGAATTAAAAAGAGAATTTTTATATGTATGGAAGGTAGAAGTAAGATAACTAGGGTAGCTTGGTTTCATTTTTATTTTTAATTTCATCACCCCCATCATTCTTCTTCAAAAGTGAAATATAAGAACTCATTTTAGGGTCCCGTGAAATGCTCTCTTACCCCTTCCTACTCGTCCTACTAAATTCACAAATCCTTTCAGAGAGCATTCATTCAACTATATTTAAGAAAGTTCACTAGACATTATGAGAGGTATTACAGTCTTAAGCGTGGCTATTAAATAATGAAACCAGTCCCACAAGCCACATGTCAAAATTAATCTTATTACTTCATAATCACACTATGTTTAAGCCATACTTCCTGCCTTCCAAGAAGAAACAATTTAGTTGTTAGAAGTAATCTATAATAGAATTTGAAAAAAAATAACCAAACTACAAAGAATTACCAAGAACCAAATGTTTGGTACTGACAGCACTTACTCAAGAAATTTTTTTAGAAGGCCATTTGCAATGTGTCAAGAACCTTAAAAGTATTCACTTTCTCAACCAGTGTTCCTCATGTGAACCACACAGCACAGAAAATAATTTGAGTGACTGTTCTCAGTTCTCCCAAGACGGTGGTGACTGGCGCCACTGCGGAGGCAGAGAGGAGATGGTAGCTCATTGCAGAGAAAGGAAACCTCAGGCCGGGGGGCTTAATTCTCTTCTGGAACCCCTGTTGAAAACCTTAATTTCCTTTCTATAAATCTATCTGAAGAAAGTAGCTGGAAAACATAACACAAGTTTTTGTTCAAAAGACATTAAAAGGAAAAGGGAGGAAACAATGCAAATGACCAAGGGAAGACTAAAGGAATCCGTACGCTGCACACAACGCTATACAGTGGACTATGAATGAACATGGTTCTCGTGAAGACGAAGGGCCTGGGAAACTGCTTATGCGTAATGTGAAGGGAAGAAACAAGATACAAATTTAAATAATTTGATAGATAAATAGAACGATACATACACACATACCTAGGTAGACTGAAATACATCAAAATGTTAACAGGGGTCATCTCTGGGTAGAAGAATTATAAATGATTTTTAAAATTTTTTGTGTCCCTTATGGACCCTAGGATAATGTCTCAAAGCACCTAGGGTGCTTGTTATAATTCAGGTCCCTGAGCACCTCCCTATGCTGGGTGAATCACAGAACCCCTGAATGACTTTAGGACCGGGGTCTAGGTGATTTCTGGGCATACTAAAAGTTTGAGAGTTCCTGCTCTGAAAAATGCATGCTGTTTCTTTCATCACTTTTATGAAGGCAATTTGGATGAAAATGGAGTCTCTCCAAGTTCCTCAGGTAATATAACTGCAAGACCAGGCCAGCAGGCACTGAAAAGAATGAAGGAAAAGTGTGAATTCTCATGATACCTGAGTTGAAATCTGGGTTCCAAATCTGTTGTCTCTTGGTAACTCTGGCCACAATTTCCTCATGTGCTACACAGCACAGGAGGACAGCTTTAGGTCCTCTAGAGTATCTTGCTTCTCTACTGCCTATTTTAAAAAAAAAAAATAACAGGATAGTAGAAAACAATAATTCATTAAGTGAGGTATGGATTTTCTCTTTCTGCAGTGGAATTTATCTCAGCAGCTTCTTTTCATAAGTAAACAAAGGTCATTTTAATGATTTCCCTGAAATGTAATTAAGATTTGTTAAACATTGCCATCTTCATCAAGAGACATTGGCTATTCTAGGCTCACACTGATTCTAGTGGCTCTGCACTTATCAAAGTAAAGAAGCAGCGGCCCACTAGGGGGGCTGTGGGTTCCTGAACTTGGCCTCTCTTTTCTCTCCTGTCCTTTGCTCATCATGGTGCTAAACTAGAACACCTAAATCTTTTTCTGTGCTGCAAAGTCTGTAGTTTTTTAAAGACTGTCCCACTTGAGACTCAAACCACCGAGCAGAACTGGTGTCACGTGTTTGTTAGCAGGCGTACGGTTTCTGCCCTTTGAAGAGGCAGTGTGTTTGATAGGCTACTCTTCAATGTTGTCAATCCCGTATCTGGGAGACAGAAGGCACATGGCCACATTCAAATGGCTGGTAGGTGCCTGCGATTTTAGAGAAAGGCTTAGGAGACCAACACCGGAAACAAAGACGCTTTGCTCCCGTTGACTTCCAAAAGGTGCTTGGCCACAAAGAAGGTGGCCAAGGGGAGCAGAGCTCCAGGCTTCTGATTCAAATATCAGGACACTTGGCACAGATTAAAAATTTGCACGTGATTGGCAAAGATGTTCATAGTTACTGCGTGAGCCTTTTACGTAGCTGTGTTAAAGTGATGATACACCGTTATATAGAACATGGTATACACATATAGTGGAATATTATTCAGCCTTAAAAAGGAAGGAAATTCTGACACACGCTACAGGATGAACCTTGAAGACTTTATGCTAAATGAAATAAGCCAGACACAAAAGGACAAATGCTGTGTAATTCCTGTTATATGAGCTACCTAGAGTAGTCAAATCCATAAAAGATGGAAAGTAGAATGGTAGTTGCCAGAGAAGCAGGGATGGGAGAATCAGGAGTTCTTGCTTAATGGATACACAGTTTCAGTTTTGCAAGGTGAAAAATTCCTGGACAGGGCTGAGGGTGACGGTTGCCCAACAGTGTGAATGTACCTAATGACACCAACCTATATATATTAAAATGGTTATAATGGTAAATTCTATGCTATGTAAATTTTACCATGATTAGGAAACATAAATACATTTAAAAAATTTTTTAAATCTCTGTACACCATAGATGAAATAACAGCAGAGTGTGAATTAGTATTCACAGGAATATAAAGAAACACTGCCCTGGGTCGGGCCAGTGGGTCCTGCAGGTGCACCAGCAGAGGCGGGACTGGAGAAGCCAATGACCTTTGTGATTTCCCCACCCCCACCCTACCAGAGGCCTTGATTCCTCTGGTAATGTCACCCGCCAATTTGCCCAAAGACTTTTTCATGAAAGACTATTGCTGAGTGCTCTTTACTGTGTGGGGTGGGGTGGCAGGTGTGGGAGAAACCAGCCTGGCCTCTGGGTTAAAGAGGAATGCCCAGGCCTTGCCCTTACAAAAACGGGATGAGGAGCACGTTGTCTTGGACACCTGCCACCTCTGTCAAAGCCAAAGTCCTCTGGGCACATACCCAGCTGCCCTCACGCGGCCTGAAAATCCCTCACACACTCCACCTGACCCAGCTTTCTCCCACAATCCCTAGCTGCTGAGCTTCTTCAAACTCCCTCCAGATAATCAGTCAACAAATCAGCTAGCAGTGAGTGGCAGGAGTCAAACAGCTAACTTTTCCTAAATGTTAAGGGCTGACAAGGCAAATGTGTCCTCCCTCCCTTTCTTATTTACCCTCCCCAGCTAAAAGTTATGAAACTCTGAGAGTGGAATTCTCGTCACCCCACACAAAATGGGGAGGCTATGTTTCCACCCCCAAACAGTGGCGTCTGACCTCCAGGCTCAATTTCAGGCCGGGACTATGAATTGGTCAGACTTGGGGGTTCTGCTCTTGTCAAATGGTTACCTGAAGCAGAGATTTTGAGTCCCGTCACCTTTGCCACTGCACAGACTAGCAGGCTGCCTTCTAGTCAATGTAAGCAACTTTAGAAATATTTAGTTTCTGGCTGCATTTCGAAACTATGCACATGGGTTTGAGTGGACTTTCACTTTCTCTGAACCTAACAACTGCTTTTCAAATGATTCTTTTTCTACCCTTTCTTTGTTAATGTCAGATAAACCATGGCATCCACCTCTATGCTTTTTGGGCTAAAAAAGCCTGGGAGAAATGTGTGATTTAAGTCAATTCTAAAGGTGGATAAGTAGGAGAGACACCAAATCACATTCCTTTGGTGGATATGTCATATCTACCACAGTTTGGGTAGAACATAATCAAGAGGCACAAACATAACAATATGCTCAGATGGGTGCAGTTTTGCATAACGACTTGCTGATTTTACCTCATTTTCCATACTTTTCAGAGCATCCTGGAGCTGGAAAAGGAAAGAATTAAACTTTTATGCAATAACTTAAACCAGTACACCCAACATATTTCTGTTTTTGGCCAAGCCCTGACCACAGTGAGTAGCCAAGATTTCTCCATGTCCGGTATGCGAGGTAGGAACTGGCAGGGGCCGTGTCTTCAGCATCCTTGTCTGCTCCCCCCGGCTTTGCAGTGCCAGATGCACATTCACGGTGCCATCAGCAAGATAGATGTCGAAAAAGATATCCAGGCTCTGATGGAAGAAACGGCTGTCTCACCGACAGAAAATATATCCGAGTTCCTGTTAACCGATTACTTTGTAAGTATGGGATGGAAGGGAATTCCATTAATGGAGAATCTTAGTCAGGTATGGATAAATTCATTTAAAAATAATTGAGAACAATTGTAAAGGAAATGCCGTTTTTTAAATGGAAACTATTGATTTTTTTTTTCATGGTTCATATATATTAAAAAGCCGTGTGGCGTACAAACTGCGCAATGGAAAGGTCTTTGGTGTTCTCCGCAGGGGAAGCAAGACAAATAGGCTTTTTGCCTGAATCTTCATACTCGATCTTGTAGGAGAGTAATGCCGGGCACAGATGTTTCATGACCTGTAAATAATCGGCGCATTATCTTGGTTGTCTATTGTTGCATAACAAATTACCCCTAAACTTAATGGCTTAAAGCAAACATTTATTATCTCGCAGCTTCTGTGGGTCAGGAATCCAGGAGGGCCTTAGCTAGGTGCCTCTAAGTCCCTCACAAGGCTGCCGTCAAGGTGGCGGCCAGGACTGAAGACACCCAAGTCTCTCCTGGGAAGTGAAGTACTTCCGAGCTCACTCACATGGCTGGTGGCGGGCCTCTGGTCCTGGTTCCATTGTGGGCTGGAGATATTATTTCCTCACCGAGTGGGTCTCTCCTTAGGGCAGCACACATGTCAGCCTGCTTCCCCCAGAATTTTGATCCAAGAGAGACAGAGGCAGAGTGCCCAGGATAGAAGCACAGTCTTTTATAGGCTCCTCTCAGAAGTGACATCTCATCACATTCTGATTGTTAGAAGCAAGTCAGTAAGTGCAGCCCACACTCGAGCCGAAGGGATTACACAAAGACATGAATCCTACCAGGTGGGAATCAGTACCAACGTTCCTGACAGTCCTTTTCTTCGAAAAAGCTGGACCAACTTACAGGCTTATTTTGACGGCTGCTGGGTGACTCCACTATGACACCTGTGCTAAAAACAGAGACGTGTCCCTGGTCAGAGCCCAGGCATCTTGTCTCTTTGCTGTTGGAGTAAGTTCTTTGTCTTCTGACTCCCTGATGGCTCTTCCTTTGGCTGCCTGCTGTGTTTCATTCAGACTTCCAAGGTCCCTATTGGGAGGCTTATCTTTCTCTGTGTATAGAACCAACCCACTGGTCATGTCCTCCGATAGGGTTAAAAGTGTAGCCAAAGTCAGTATCTCAGGATCCACGCCAGGGAACGACAGATAGGAGGCAAGAGCAAGGCAACTGGATCTGGGCATGGCCGGGAATCCAGCAGCTGGGAAAAGGACCAGCTCTCCCTTTCCCCACCTTCTAAACAGCCGTAAGTGGCCAGATATTCCTTTAACGACTCCCCTTCTATTTTCCCCTACCTCAGCAAAGACAAAGCAAGTTAACAGTGGCTCTGTCTTTTCAAAGCAGGAACAAAGGTAGAGATGGGAAGCAGAAAGGAAGATTTGATTATACTAGGAAAACACTCTTTTTTTCCTTCCAGATAATGTAGGTGATCCCTGAGATGAGAAAATGCACAATAATATATATCTATTACTTTCTTAAAAAGGGTAATAATGTCCCTATAGATTAACTTGTCAGTAAAAGGAGGATCATTCTCCTTGAAATGTAACTAGGCCTCCACTGAAATATAAGGAGGGAGGCATGATGGCTTATCTTTAAATGACATGCCCATGGGACTTTTTGGTTTCAATGAAACTCCAGTGCACCAGGACTAAGAACTACATATCTGCTTTCTAAGAGAATGGACTGTATCTTCAAATGGGTAAATAAGATTTTCTTAATATCCTTAAAGCAAAATGCCCCCAAAGTCAGACTCCATAGCCATGGCAGTAATTGTAGAATGACTTTTATCTATTACTATGAAATTTACATGGATAAAAGGTAAGACCAAACAACCTGAGTCCAAATACTGGAGAGCTGATGACGAGTGTGAAAATATTTGTAAGGTCACTGTAAAGGCCATGTTCAAAGATTGTATCTGTAGTTTTATATACCTCCTCCAGTATTAGTCTTCTTTCTACCAAAGCTTTGGAAGAGAGGAGGAATTTAAGAAAGCTAAAGGATAGTAGTATACTCTATTCTCAAATTGACCCAGCAGCGCTCTATCCCTGGAGATACATTTTTGAGTAATAGATGTCCCCAGGCAGACCAGATGAAGTCCTGAGCTGGCCTGGCGCCGGGTTATAGCGTGCATTCCTCCGGCAGGGAAGAACGGGGCCTGGAGGTAGCATCCTGTGGTTTAATCAGGGTTCACCTAGGAGTGTGAAGTCCGCCTGGGAGATAAAGAAACTGTTTATAATAGATAGTGTACAATATGTAAATGAGGTATTCTTATCCGTATATTATATTTTTATAAAAGCTATTCACATTGCCCTAAATCCTCAGCGTCCCTTCCTTCATGACAATCTTTCTGAAGCTAACCTTCTACCAACATTGGGACCCTAGCTTTTCTCCTCCCTTATCGGATAAGTGCTGACTCTTTCCCTTCCACCTTCAGCCATTAGTTTCCTCTCTTTCTCCATAGGTTTCTCTCCCTTTGCTATGTGTTCAGCCACCTTCCCACCAAAACTTAGCATCCCAATTTTTTTTTTCATTCAACCCTTGACACATGTATGTGAAAGTTTAGATTTCGTTAATGGTCTCTCACAACCTATGTGATAAAACCCTTACTTCTGCCCCCAAACCTGGCCTAAACTTCTCAGACAACTTCTTCTTCCACTACGTTTGCTTAGTAACTGGTTTTGTTTATTGTTCCTGATACATTTCACGAAGTCCTCTTGCGGCCCTTTGCTTGGGCCAGTTCTTCTGCCTGCGGTTCCATTTGTTCTCCTTCCCCTTCACCAAAAAATCCTGGTTTAATCCTCTAGCCTCCTCAAAGCTTTCATGCCCACGTCCCTGCCCTTGGTGGGCCACGCGTTCCTTTGTGCACCATTCATGAACGTGGCGTTGAATTGCTATGTCTCTTCTGTTATGCTTCGAGGCCTAACTAAATTATAAATCCATTCTGAGAAGAGCGTTTGTGTTTTTGTCCACGCGTTCCCAATTGACAGCAACACAGAACACAATAAACATTTGTTTCGCTCCTGAAGCAGTCCTGGCTCGAGGCGTATACATGATACTACATTTGGACCATTAAAGGGTTCCAACTTGCAAAAGATAGAGAACTCTAAGTGTACAACAAATAGATTTACTTATCAAGAAACTATGAAATGGCTATAGTAAGGCTTATCCTCCAGGAATAATTTGTTCTACTAAAGAAAGTGCTCAGCTAAGTACTCAGAAGCTGTGAACAAGAAGATGTTTTCTTAAGCAGATCTAGAGCAATCTGTATAAAATCAAAGGTTACCTGCTTTATTTTTTAACTTTTTCTTCCATTCAGTTAAAATTAAATACAGTCAGCAAAAGTCTCAGTGCAACTGGGAGAGAAAACTCTTTCTTTTTCGCCCTTAAATTGTTAAATATCCTTTTGTTTTCCCCTAAAGGAAGAAGAACCTAATAATGCAATGAATAAAGAGCGACAAAAGTCTTCAATAAAATCAAAACTGATGAGACTACAAAGAGATATTGAAAAAGCCTCAAAAGACATGGAAGGTGTGTAATTCTGTGAATGGCATGATAAGAAAGAATCTTCACTCAGGGTTAGGGTGATTCTGCTTTTGCTGCCTGAAGCAGAAATCATCTTGTTTAGACAATCATATTTCTCTAAATCATAATCATTGTGTGAATAAAGAAAAATTTTTTAAAAGAAAAGAGAGAACAAAAATAGAAAATGATGTTTCGGTGTATCTGTGAGAGCTAAATAAGTACTATACCACCTTTTCCAGAAATGTAGCCTTTTACTATGTTTCTTACATTGGCTGAAATGAGGGACAATTCATTTGCTTAAAAAAAAAAAAAGTAAATCTGTTCACCAGGCTTTTGATTTTCTTGTTCATTTTTTTTGAAACTAACTTTCTAAACTATGTAAAAAATCATTCCAGCTCTGGCTGGTGTGGCTTAGAGGATTGAGTGCTAGCCTGCGAACGAAAGGGTTGCCAGTTCGATTCCCTGTCCTGGCACACACCTGGGTTGCGGGCAAGGTCCCCAGTACGGAGCATATGAGAGGCAACCACACATTGATATTTCTCTCCTTCTCTTTCTCCCTCCCTTCCCCTCTCTCTAAAAATAACTAAATAAAGTCTTTTTAAAAAAATCATTCCAGTTAAATTCCATACTTAGAAATGAGGCACGTTAGAATGGGCGGCAGCTTGAAAGCGATACAGACAATAAAAACAACGCCCCACTTGTGACTGTGATGTATACAGCTTATTTTGTATGAACCAGAACCATGTGTTGCAATTTAATACCTGACAGGAAATCCAAAAGAGCAAAAATATTTACAGATGTAAATAGCATAGTACAGGAAAGCCTGACCACTGAGGTAAATGTTAGGAATCCACCCCAGAGGGGTCAACAAGGAGGATTCGTAAGCTCATCTTGAAAAAATAGCAGTCAAGGCTCTTTAAGCATCAACCAGCATTTCTCACCTTTCATTAAATGAAGGTAAAAGTCACCCATTCAGTAAAATTTAAAAGCAGCTGCTTACAGAAACAGTCCCGGCCATTTAGGAAACCCCCTGGGCTCAGGCTCCCAGGGCATGTGACTCCTCCCAGCTGTATCCCACCAGGACAGGAGAATAATGACTAAGCGCGATTTCATTTTCAGGTCTCCAACGAATGCTGAAAGCTTATTCCAGCAACTCCTTCCCAGACCCAGAGAACCAGAGAAGCACAGCGGCCTTACTGGAGGAGGTAAATATTTGCAGGGTGCAGTCTCCTAGACTCAGTCATGAAAGAGTGATTTTTAGAATGCTTGTTTTCAGGCCCATTTGACCTCTGTTTGCCTTTCCTTTCTTGTGACATAGGACAATCTAGTCAGAGAGCTTGTAGGGTCAGGTCCTTGGCAAAGAGTATGAGGGATCTGGAAAAATCCAACTACTTAGAAACGTTTGCTTTCGTGTCCTCTCTAGAAAAAAAAAAAAAAATTGTGCCCTAAATAGAATTCTCCAAAATGGACTCATTCCGTCAAGGTCTGGAAACCATGGGTACTTTTAGCCCAGTTAAGAAACGTGACCAAAAACGCAGGTTCTACATTCAGAAAGGCCTGTATTTTGATCTACCTAGCTCTGCTGTTCACAGAGACCTGGGATAACTTTAGATTTCTCATCTATAAAATAGAAATATTGGTATCTACCTCAAAGGGGTTTTGTGAGGATTAAGTATTATTTAGAAAATGCTAGCACAGTGTGCAGAGGAGAACTGAAAAACTGGTCATTATTATTCAAACGCTGTTTTCCATTCATTCCTCAGCTAATATCAGTGTCTTCTGAGAATAACGGAAGGAAGAAAACACGTAGGAATTGATGGACAAGGTAGCAACTTTGGAGGAATTGTTGTTAAAAAGGCAGTTAGCAAAGGCCCATGAATTCTATATAGGAACAAAACCCAACAGATGCTGTTACTTACGTGTACGAGATATGGGTTTTCCACTGTGATTAGAGCAAGAGGAAGTTGACGGGTTATCTTTTCTGAGAAAAATTCAGGAAGAGATAAAAATTATTTGCAATGTTTTGAAGGACATAGGAGCTTCCCTTGAATATTGCCTAAATCAGCGATTTGCAACCTTTTTCATCTCATGGTACACATAAATTAATTACTAAAGCTGCAGCACACCAAAAAATATATTGTACTTTTTGCCGATATGAGGAAAAAAAAGATATAATTTTGATTCATTCACACTAGACACCATTTGTTGTGTTGGGTGTTGTCATTTTTTTTTTTTTTTTATCAATCTAAGGAAAAAGAGGTCAGTGTCCCTGACTAAACAGTCAGGTATTGCATGTTTTAAAAATTATTGCAGCACACCAGATGAAAGAAAATTGCTGGCCTAACTAATTCTCTTGTGAGTAGATACTAATAATTCTGTCCAAATAGGCCGTTTCCGATTGAAAGTGGATAGACGCAGCCAGGCACAGTTTATCTGTGTTGCCGCTCAGGCTTCCTTTAATAGGGTGCGGTTACAGGAACAAACCTAACACTTCCTGTGAAAAGAAAAGCCTGAATTCTGCTCATTTGCAAACAGAGGTCTAACACGTTTGCCATGACACTTGGCTATAATTTTTGTGAGATTATAAAATACTCTCTACCTGGCTGGAGTGGCTCAGTGGATTAAGTGCTGGACTAGGAACCAAAGGACCACCAGTTTGATTCCCAGTCAGGGCACATGCCGGGGTCTCAGACCAGGTCCCCAGTAGGGGGCATTCAAGAGGCTACCACACATTGATGTTTCTCTCCTTCTTTTCTCCCTTCCTTCCCCTCCCTCTAAAAATACATAAATAAAATATATAAAAATAAAATAGACTGTAGGACATTTTCTGAGACAACATCAAATGTTTAATCAACTAATTTGATGCACATGATATTTACCAAAATACAGTCAAATGGAGCACTTTATGATAGCATTAAGTTATAAGTGTATTTCTTTGGTTGTTCGCACACAGAATTTTGTCACTGTCATTACCAGCATAGCATATGTTTTAGGATCAGCTTGGTACACAACTGGACGGATTCACACAGTAAAGGATGCAAGGTGGGAGAGTGTCTGATCCCAAAATTCACAGTGTTTGTGATCCAGTGAAAGAATAAATGCAAGCCCTCAAATAGTGGATACCAAATATCCATGTAGTTCCATTACTCACCTTGGCATCTGTTGGAGGGAAACTTGTGTTATTTGTAGATTTTGCATTACCCAGGGGAGTTTTCTTGCAAGAGAACACTTTGTTTCATTTAGATTCTTCCCAATTCAGTTTTTGGTTTTTTGGGGTTTTGTTTTTGTTTTTGTTTTTGTTTTTTTTTTGGTCCTTGAAGTGCCATATTTGAAGCAAAAATGTTGGCAAGGTATGTTCTCTGTGAAATGTGGGTATTATCTTCAGATATGGGAAGGCAATAGGAAGAGGAAAGAGACTTACTCTCTAATGCTCTCAAATGCAGACTAGGTCTATAGTAGAAGGCATGGGGGTTGATTTCATCCTTGGTAAGCCGGCCTGATAATGTAATAGATTGTTTCAAGGGTTAGAGATCCTCCTCATTGACTGGAAGTGTCTGGCAGGGATCTAAGGTTTAGGAACCTGCATGCTGGATGTATGGAAAGGGGAGAGGTAATGGTGAGGATGAGATTGGATGAGCAGGTCCCTTCTAAGGCTTTGATTCTGTTATTTGATTTACCTTGATTGGACACAGCCTGACAAAGAAGTCATTATAAAGTTTTTAGTTCAAGGTCAAATAGAGAACGGGAATAGCCTAAGAGTGTATCTTAAGCTTCTATCTTTATTTTTATAATCAAGTACCCTAGAATATTGTTTCTAGTTTCCAGAAGTGTGACTGTGAACTTCTGGGTAATACAAGACCTCACCTCTACAAGGAAAACAATGAAGAACATCAACCAAAATAAACATATAAACCCTGCCTAACATCATTTTAATTTTTTTCTGTTGATGAGTTTGAGTCTATTCACAATGTTGAGCTCTTTTCCTCAATTACCTTTCCTCCAAAACTCTGCCTTCTACAGTCAACACTTACTGTTCCCTTTCTCATTCCTCAGCAAAAAAATTTGGAAAAGCTGTTCACTGCTACACAATAGTGAGTAATCTATCTATCAAGGTTTCTGGTTTACCGTGTTCACAAGAGTCCCAAATAAGACACGCTCAACAGCTGAGGCTTTCCTCTAGGACCCGGGTCCATTCGTGG
Organism: Mormoops blainvillei; assembly: GCA_004026545.1. Lineage (NCBI taxonomy): Eukaryota > Metazoa > Chordata > Mammalia > Chiroptera > Mormoopidae > Mormoops > Mormoops blainvillei. Next base: position 72,092 of record PVJD01006603.1, on the reverse strand, counting down.
CCTCCTCAGTGTTTTCTGTGTGTATCTGCGAATGAGCTGACTGTGTACTTCTCTAGATCTCTTAATCATTTAGAAGTTACCCTGATACCCTTTCAGCCATGCAGCTGTGCCTCATTTTCTAGAAATTCACTCACGAGGCCAAATGATGTATCCACAGACCAGCCTGAAGCTAGACCTGTTGGAAGCAAACTCCTATAAACTGTCATCAGTGTTAGCGGAACTTGAGCAGAGATCTCGCCCCAGCCACCGCTGCAGTAGCTCCATCTTCAAGCGGAGAGAAAAGGTAAACAGTTAAGAGATTGGTTATAATTTCTTAACTAGGCTTTCTGGAGGAAGTGGCTTACAGTAGCATCAGAGAAAAAGAAAGAAAGAAAGAAAAGTTGTTGTGAATTATATGTCATATGTCCCAAATCTCAACTGCAGAATTTTAAAATAAATTTATTTTTATTCCTTTTGAACAAAGTAATAAGAGCTAAATTCAACTCAACATTACTAAATATAAGGAGTTAAAAGCACTTTGGCTTCCTTCTTCTTCTTCCTCATACCTAACTTTATCCTTTGAGTGTGCTTTTATAGTAAAATTTCTATTCAGTTGAAATTTTAGTATTCATACAGACCTAAATTACAAGGTTTGTGATATGCATGAATCTCATCCATTATAATATACTACACAAGGTAGAAAATGTATAGGCACAGATTTTAAAAATCACACACATGTATTTTCCTAGTGTTGCTCTCTCTAGAAATTGATGGTGAGCACATGAGTATGCATGGATTAACTATGCTTGGAGCGTTTTCCATTCCCTATGAGAAGGGGGCACCAGAACTATCTTGTGATGGAGGAAGAGCTTTCTTTCTAAGAGATTCAAGAGCTGGGAAATGTTCTTGAAGGAAGGAAGGGGGGAAGGAAGGAAGGAAGGAAGGAAGGAAGGAAGGAAGGAAGGAAGGAGGGAAGGAAGGAAGGAAGGAAGGAAGGCAGTCTCAGTTATTTAGACAGAGCTGTAATTATTTGCATTAAAGTCAATTAAAGCTGAATTTGTAGGAATAATGCTGTGAATGTTATTATTTTGCTTAGGTACAGGTCAGAATTGCAAACACAGGCTATAAAATATGGTAATTGTCTAATAATGAAAATATTAATGCTTCAGATACAAGGAAGCTCTATAATAGGGTTTAGGAACATAGTTGGTACTTTATTTATACCCACCTGCAAAAAATTTAAAAATAAATTCCTAAGGAAAACGACTACAGAAGAATTATTTTTCATGAATACTTGTGTTGTTAAAAATTACTTTTAAAAAAAATTATTTGAACAGCAGCAGACACATAGTTATATAAGAATATCTCGGCCTTTTCTGATGAAGAAATCAGAGAGTGTTGTGAGAGGGGCATCTTCCGGTGGGCAGAGCAATCCAAGTTCTTCATCTACAGGTAATACCATGCCCAGAATAATTTTGGGCTAAGTCTTATCAGTAAAACACATTGTGATATTTATGTGTTATTTTCAGAGCCACGTTGATATATATCAGCTCAAAGTAATCCATATTTAAGTGAAGACTGATTAATTTGTTAGAATTTGTAGCTTTCTGTGCAAGTGTAATCCAAAACATGTGAAGGTGTCAAGAAGGGTGGAGGGTTGGGAAAAGAATTCTATGATGATTGCTTCCGTCTTATTGAGAGAGCCTGCAATTTGCTGTGCACACTATCAAGACTTTGGGAGGAGCTCTGAGCTCTGTCTCCAGGGCCTCCTGCAAACTTCCATAGAAACCCTGTCCTCTCTGTGACAAGCATGTTGATCCCAGAACCTACCTACCCCCTTTATTCAGCTACCTGACTTTAGTCATTTTTTCATCCACATCCTGCTACATTTTACCTTTCAACACACGCACGTATATGCACACACACTATTGTCTTTCATAGTTCCACTATAGTTACCATAATCTTGACTCTCTAGTTTCTTGATTAGAAATCGGCCAAAAAAAAAAAAAAAAGAGAGTTTCAATAAAACCCAGGAAATTATGGTCCACATGGTGTATGAGAGACTCACCATTTCGCTATTGCACAGTGTGAGAAGCAGTGCCTTTAGTACTTAGGATGACGCTAAGAAGCATGCGCTCCTAGTATCCCCTGTCCGTACCACAGTGGCAAAACTTGTGTATGATTTCTACAATGTGCACACAGCAACACATGCACACCACATGTATTAACTAACTGATGTTGATTAAGTTCATGTGGGAAGCAAAGAATTTTAAATTATCATCTTTATTATTATTATAATAACTTTTGCCTCCAGACTAATTTTCTGTAATGATATAGTTCTTGATTATATAAAATACACAGTCCACACACATAGCAGGTTCATCATAAATGGTTAGTGAATCGAGGAATAAGTAGTATGTAAAATTATAAACTTTTGAGAAGATTTGAATGTGTTTAAGCTCGCACTATGCTGCTAAATAGCTAAAGAGCTTCCTATCGTATTCCTCTTGCTTACTGACACAGCATTGGTAATCATAACTTGATCCAACTTTCAGCCTCCGGTGTGGCCCAGCATGGCGATAGTCTTTGCAAAGCCTTATATCCTTTTCAAGCCAGGCAAGATGATGAATTGAGTTTGGAAGTAGGTAAGAATCATTCTCAAATGTTTAATTGCTTTCTCATGCTGAAATCCTTAACTTGAGTAAAACTCCTATCTTAGTACAGAAGTCTTAAAAGTCACGACCATCTAACTCAGTTTTACAATCACCCTTCTTAAAAGATAGAGATACAGCACATCAAAAAGAAAGCTCACATAATAAAAATAACTAACATCTCTTCAGTGTTTACTATGTGTCCACATTATTGCAAGCACATTGTCCAATTTAATATTCATAAAACCTTTTGAAGCGGGTATTGTCATTCCCATTTTATTGCTGAGGGAACTGAGAGACTGAGGCATAGAAAGGTTAAGTACCTTGGCTAAAGTCACATGTGGTAGTGGTGCAGGATTTGAACTTAGAGACTCAGCCCTGCTTAACCACACTGCTACCCAAGGGTAGAATGGTAGTAATGGAAAGTCCTTAGAGGTGTGACCCAACCTTTCTCTTTCTCAAAAAGCTAACCATGCAGGAATGTGAAGTGACTTCCTCTCATGGCTTAGTGTAAAAGCAAGTTCTAGAACAGGACAAAGGACTCCTAGGTTAATATTTCTCCCACTTATCTCTCAGAAAAGCATCTTATGACCACTCTAAGGAAGCACGACCCCTTCTTTGTGTCACGGATTTTTGTTTAACATGGAAAGGTATTATGTAATGGGTTCTATAGATGTCAACATTATTAAACGAGACAATATCACCATTCTCAATGTTGTGTGTCCAGTTAGCAACCACATTTGGATGTGAAAGCTAAAGCAGGGACCTGGAAATGAAAAGCTTAATGAGAAAGAATTGTGTTGTAGGAAAAGGCTTTTACCCGTGAGCGGCACATGGCACCCAGAACCAAGGGAAAATTAAGATGGATTTTTGCAACCAAACTACAGGGACACCACATATTTGCAATTGGTTAGTGAGTGCTTCCTTTTCAGTTTGCCAGTCCGATTTCTCCAGGCAATTACTTTTCCTTCTAACTCAGAAATAAGTAGAGACAAGAAAAAGGGAAATAGAAAGTAAACCCTCTTCTCCATTCATCTTAAATCAATCTAGAGTTTTACCTAAAGTTTATGTAAAAGTTTTAATTAAGTGTTATAGAAGCCACTTCACTACTCCTCATATCACCCTGAGGGTACCTATGGCAGTAAATAGGTAAATGAAATGCTGTAGTCTCACTTTCTGTATAAATAAAAAAATACATTTCCCAGATGCCATCGAAAACCCAGGGTCCTGAGCTTGAGTTCCTTAGTGACTTCCTGGGTTGCAAAGCCTACTTATACTTTATATCCGAAGTTGGTTCTATAAATTAAAGGAGACACTGGCTTAGGGAAACTGGCAATAACATTTGAAATTATCGGTTTGAATTTCTGTGAGTAGAATGTGTCAATCTGCTGACCTGACAAAATTCATTAGATAGCGAACACAGGCTAAGAATGATCTCCTATAAGAGTAAATCGTGATTTATGAGTGAGGAGAGGTAGAAGAGGGGCTAACAGTCTCCTTTGCCTTAAGAAAAAAATGACTGGAGAACAGAATGAAAGAAAGACTTAAACATTACCTTAGAATGATGCTCAAGATAAAGTCGCTTTGATCCTGAAGGAAGTAGATGTTTCCACTTTGTTGTGCAGAAAATAGCCAGAGAAAAGAGACTCTCTCCAGCTGAAGCTTCAGGGTTATTAATATCAGAATAGTATTTTTTTTCAAATACAGAATTAGAGAAGACCCATGTGTTTCTTAGGAATTCTGTTTATTTGAATCATGGCTTTAAAAAAGTGTTGTCTTCAAATTGATATTTTATTAAAGTTATCTAGATTTTGAATGAAGAGTTATATTTCTCTGCAAAGCTATTAGGTGGAACTTTGGGCTGTGAAGCTGGCACATATAAAGGAGTGAGTTGGTCTCAATCTAAAGAAAAGTCTGACCACAAAGACCTAGTAGTCAACACACCAAACTATCGCAGCCACCAACATGAGAAACCCTTAAAGCACAGACACCAAGAAAAGAGTTTGGTGACCAACTATATTAAAGGCAAGTCTGCCAACATGAGAAGGATGCATGTTCCAATGTGATCCTGTTTTTAATCAAACTATATTATGACATAACTTGGCTATCTGTTATCTTACTCTTTAATATTCACTGCATTGAGACTACTTCATACAGAGGTGGTCAATAAACTTGGCTTCATCTGAATCACGTGTAGAAAACAATGCTACCCAGTCACTCCTTGAATGCAGATGCTCCCAAGAACATTCTCATCAGTCGGGTTCTGGCATGTGCTCAAATTGCAGAGACCCATTTGTCTAACTAAACGTGCGTTTTCACAGGTGATATTGTGACTGTACACAAGAAACAAGAAGAAGGATGGTGGTTTGGATCTTTAAATGGTAAAAAGGGCCACTTTCCAGCTGCTTACGTGGAAGAGCTCCCTTCAAACGCTGAGTACACAGACACAGGACAAGATTCTCAATACACCGCCTTCCACACACTGTAAACTGTATAATGTGATGCAAATAAAGATAAATGCTGTGATCTTTCCAAGCTGATCTTTCTAAATGGGTGATGGAGTCGTACCTGCAAGTGAAAAGATAGAGGCTGGAGGGAGGCAGGGAAGAGACCCCACAGCTCCCAGAATTCTTAGGAGACCCTGGCGGTGACCTTTTAGCTGCTAGTGTCCCCAAGACAGACTTCAAGGCAGGTTTAGCTCTTTGCATGTAGTCACATAGTTTCCTGGTAGCACACCAGCTTCTAGGACAGAGATGTCCTTTTCTTCTGGACTTGGGTGGGAACAGGCCACTGTAGGCCTACAAGGGGTCAAACAGGGCCTGGGAGATGAGGAACAACAGATTAAACCCAAGGAGAAGAGCTCAGGAGAAGGCAGGCAGGAAAGACCCTAGTGATACGGACCCAAGCGAGAAGGCTGCAGAATAAAGGATCAGGAGCTGAGGTCAGGAGTTTGCGTGATCAGAAGAGGGGCTGGTAGACAGGAAGCCTGTGTACTTGGCGGATGGCCTCAGAGAAGAATGAAGTTTCATCCTGAGCCAGTGACCTTCTGAAGTAGCAGCTTCTCATGTACCTGCTTCCCACAACCAGACCTGCTCTTAAAGTGGGGTCAGTCGTGAGCCCGAGATGGCCTGGGATCTGAGAACAAGAACAAGGCTAGCGGGAAAGGGTTAGGAGGGAGACAGTGCCTGACATTTTGTGCCTCCCTGCCCATTTGGAAATTTCATGTACCAATTCAGAAACCAGGAGCTCTGTATTTCCCAACCAGGTCACTATGAAAGGAATACCCTAAGCAACTTTCTAGTGAAAGGTGCTTTTCTTGAGGGTAGCAATCTAGAATGGAGAAACGTGGTATAGCAGCATCTTTTAGAAAATGGCCTAGAAGTCAGCTTGGCGATCACACACTCCATTCGATTGAAAATATGGTGTTGATAGAAACATCTGGGCATGTCTACATTTGTGCCAAATAAAGAGTCAGAATTAAAGGAGCAATTAAAATCCATTTATCTCCTGCCTGCTACCTCTTTTTTTTTTTTAATTTGTCAGGTTTTATATTTTCAAAAAGGAATTTTTCAAAGCAAGCACATATACGTTTATACTATGCACCATTATACTCCTATAGGATATAACTAACACATAGAGATATTTATAGATACAGATATCACACCTGAAGGAGCTCAAGAAAAATTTCTTATGTGAGACATAACTTACAGCCTAGAAGAACAGATCAGAAGTTTTAATGTCATCCTTAATGGTGTATTAATGACAGCTTTCCACATGTAGAAAGTGAGCTGAGTAATGGGCCATTAGTCCATGAACAGAGATTTTGAATTTTTATTTCCTTTTCATCTTATTTCTTTCCATTAACCTTGACAGATAAAAAATGATGCAGCGATTGACTGCAGCCTACACTGGATCATTTGTACAGAAAAAGTGATAATGGTGGTTGGGCCCTGAAACTCTTTGAACGTAATTTTCAAAGAAAGAGACTCCTCTTTCTTCATAAATCAGCCTTACTTTGTAAAAACATAAATGGTTTTCCTATTTTGAAATGTTGCAACACATTCTTTTTGCAGCTGTGATATGTAATTTTTAAACTTCAAAGAGATGCTATAGTTTTAAACTAGATAAAATACAAGTATAGTTGGGTATAACAACTTTTTCTTGAAAATCTTTTCAGTAAGACAAGAATTTTCTCATTGGACAGATGGGTATGGTACCCTTAGATCTTGGTAAAAATTAAGTCCATATTGTGAGATTAATGATGTGCCCAAGTCTTCTATATAGACAAATAAATTTTAATATTAGTATTTCTAAACTTTTTTTAATTTTTAATTTATTTTGTTGTTCAAGTACAGTTTTGTCCGTCCATACTTTTAAACTTTTAATTGGGCATTCACAATTAAACTCCACTAAGCAGTTTCCTCTGTCAGGAAGTTTTTGGCAATACTGACTGCCTGAAATATAGGCAGTAGAAGGGTCTGAGCCAGATTTTCACTGAAAGCGTCACCAGGCATTATCCTGATTTACCTCTCTTCCAGTAAAGGCCAATATATCCATAACACTATCAGCCAGAAAGATTATTAATTTCACTTTCAATTACCCATAATAATATTCATAATGAATGTTATGATCTATTCTGAGTCATCAAAAAGTAATATAATATGCAGTTTTGGAAAAAGTCAATTTTATTGTACCATATTATAAGGCTTAACCGATGATAATTTGAGCATAGTCTAACTTTGTTGCCCCCTCCAAGAGAAAAACCCTCCTTTCCCAAAGTCTAGATGGCTTTGTGGGATAATCAGCCTGATTTGGAGCAAGAGAAGTGCATTAGAATCAAAATAAAATGCGCTGTTGCCATTTGCTATATTACCAGGAAGAAGAGGATGGACCTGGGGGCACAGGGCCTGGGAAAGTAGGACTCGGCATTGAACCAGGGTGTGAGGACAAGCAGAGAAGAGCAGGAACCTTTGGTAGAGAGAATGCGGCTACAGGGATAGAGCCACAAAGATGGAGTGTCAGGGTTTCCTGTATGCTGTGACCCTGAGGGGAGGGTCTGCGGGTCCACCCCCCCACCCTTCTGCTGAGCAGCCCCGGGGCAGGAGTGAGAAATCAGCCAGCTGGAGGATCCAGGTTGTGTTTCAGCAGATGGGAGCTCAGCTCAGGGAAATCTGCCCAAGCGAGAGAGCCAAGGGATGCTAGCCTGGTCAGGGGCCACGGGAACGCTGAGGAAAGGCGTTTGGACCAGAGGTGGAGTAAACAGACTTTCACAGACTTTAAACAGAAAGTCTGTTCAGGTAAACAGACTTCCACAGAGTTACAGTGAAAACCTCCTTCGCAAAGGAACTGTGGAACAGGGAAAGTTGACTGAGTGGGAGCAAACTTAACTGGCTAGAGAAAGACCTTGGTTCTAAGGCTCAGGGCTAATGATAGACATCTGGGGGCAAGAAAGAGCGTCACGCCAGGGAGTGCCTAGGAAGGACTGGGGCCGGGCTAGTCATGCACATGAGGTGGCAAATATGTCACTGATCTGCTTTACCTGGCTTGCGAATTGCATTTCCCTGATGTGGGGCAAATGGTAAGAGCTTGCTCCAGTGATTCACCAAGTTCTGAGCCCGACTTTCACCCGGACCAGCAGCTCCCATATGCCGCGTTGGTCATGCAAATTAGCAGCCCCCACTCCATGACTTAGCTATCTGCGGTTCAACACGCCTGCCAGCTGATGCTAATGTAAGTTTACTCTTGGGAACCACTGGTTTACTCGAAGGAATCCTGCGAATACTGTCTAAAGTGCAGTATACACACTGGGAAGAAGCACAGTTGGGGAAAGTGGAGAAAAACCACACACTCAGCAAGCTGGCTTAAGAAAGAAATATCCCCTCCTTTTGATCCAGTAAGTTTTTAAAGATGAGTGGTGTTGGGGGCCTCACTGGAGAAGTTTTTCCTTATTGTGGAGGCCACAATAGCTAAGGGCAATTTTTCCTATTTTAGGTTTTTCATTGGCCCAGGGAAGAAGGAATGAATACTTTGACCTACATTACATTCTCTCTCTGAAAAAGAAAAAAAAAAGATCTTCCTCCTCTTTCTCAGCCACTTAGTAGATCATCTCGTTGACAAAAGCAAGCACTGATGGACCATATCTTTTTTTTTTTTTAAGATTTTATTCATTGTTTTTTAGAGGGGAAGGGAGGGAGAAACAGAGGGAGAGGAACATCAATGTGTAGTCGCCTCTCATGCACCCCCAACTGGGCACCTGACTCGCAACCCAGGCATGTGCCCTGACTGGGAATTGAACCTGCAACCCCCTGGTTTGCAGGCCCCCATTCGATCCACTGAGCTACACCAGTCAGGGCTGGAGGGGTCATATCTTGACAGTAGGGAATGAGAAGCAATCAGCAACCTCTACCCCCCTCAGTCTATTCCTCTGTACTCCCTGCCCTGCTCTTTGGCTCCCATCCTCCCCTTCTCTCCTTTCTCAACCCCTCTCCATTCTCTGACCATCCTGTTCACACGAGGCAGACTAGTCCTGATCGCTGAGGCTCCACGTTGCCCATCTGGGTCTCTCCTCTCTGATGCAGCTTCTCAGCCTGAAACTGGTCAGGTAAAGACACATACTATCTACAATTTAGGAGAGAAAAAAAAGAAAGCATCTGTGGTTACCTAGAATCTAAACTCAGTTTCCCATTCCCGATGTACCATTAATACAGCCAATGCGGTTCCCCATTTAGGTGCCCGAGTCCAACCTTTTAAGGAGCGGAAGCAACCACAAACGGCTTCAGAGGCCGGCGTGGCAAAACCAGTAAGTGGAACAGGTTGAATGTCACATTTTAGGAAAAGTGTTGGGGATACGTTGGACTGGAGAAAATATGCTCCACCTAAAGGTATTTGAAAAGTACCTAAAACATTCTGCTTTAGGTAAATTTTATTGCACAGTATAAGTCCTGAAATATTGTGCCCTAACATTGTAGACCAAAAACGTTCTGATCTCCACTCTGTTATACATAAATTAGTGTTCCTCCACATCTATAATTCTTGATAGTGTTCTAATATACTTACCAGAATATGTGATTAGTCAGAACATTTTTCGCCACACTAGATGAGCTGAATTTGCTGAAATAAACCATAGGATTGTATTGAGGTTCATAATTGAATTTTATTTCATCATGAACAAATGCCTTGAAATTTAATTTCACTCGTTTTTTCCTAAAATTACACTAAATTTTTCTTTTAAACTGATTAATGAATAGCCACAGCACAAAAAGGTTAGACTCTTAGAATCTCAGAGACAGGAGGCAATACCAGGGATCACATAGTCCAACTCATCTATTCAATCACTCATTTATTTATGCATTTACTCAGCCACATACTCATTGAGCATTTTAGTGTAGAGCCATATGCGAGAGAGTTGCCTAATGATAACGATTAAAAATAAAAATTAAAAAAAAAAAAACTTGGTCAACCCTCAGAGTTCAAATCTAGTAGAAGAGACAGAAAATAGAAATTAAAAATTGTAATATAATGCAAAACGGTTCACATGTAAAAAGTCGTGGATGAGTTATTTTCCATTTTTTAAAAGCTTTATTGAGGTAGAATTTAGATACCATAAAACTACATTTTAAATATACCTTATTGAGTTTGATAACTCCATAGTCTGGCTATGAGCACTACAATCAAGTGTTAAAACGCTTTCAGAATCCTCCAGACTTTCATTTTGCAGTCAGTCTTTGCCCCCTGACCCCAGCCCCAGGTAACCGCTGATCTGCATTCTGACATGTACTTTTGTCTTTCCTAACTTCTTTTGTTTTGATTTTCTTTTTCTCCTTTGTGGTCTGATCGACAGATAATAAAATGACAACTTCATGAAACTACACAAAGCGCAGTATGGCCAGTAGAGAAAACTGACAGTGAAAAAGGTTAAATGACTTGCCCAGGGTCACATACCAATTTTAATAGAGCAAAGACGGGAGCACATGCTAATTCTCAAATTTTCCACAACATCATTCATGCTGAAAGACAGAATTTTCCACAAACCAAGTTGGAATATTTAAGATTCACCATTATACATACCATATTTCTTTGAATCTCAAATATTGCCTCTAAGTTCTTATAAAAACCTACTCAGCCAAGTAACATAACTTCTCCCTTGCAGTTTTTCCTCATCCTCAGCTGCTACTTTCAGCTTGCCTAGCTGCTAAGGGAAGAACTTGTGTCTAAACTCCAGGCATTCTTCACATCAATCTACAGCATATATTTTTCACACTCCACATCACAATATATTTAATACTAAGAAAAGAGCTCATTTTAATCAAATCATATGCACTCTGTCCAGAAGGTAGCCAGCCATGCAATATGAAAAAGAGACATTTATTGAAGAAGATACAAGAAACATTGAACATAGGACAATGACACCTCAGTCCCCTTCAAAGTAGACAACTTGGGATCTCACAGAGCTCTCCTAATTGCCATCAGCTGCCCCAATGAATTTTCCTGAATCTCATTGACAGTCTGAAATCTCTCCCCTTTCAAGGGTGATTTTAGTTTGGTGAAAGGCAAGAAGTCACAGGAACCAAATCTGGGCTTTAGGGGGTCTGAGTCACCTGGATGATTTTATGTTTCACCAAAAAACTCTGCCCAAGATGTGATGCATGAGCCGGCACATCGTTGTGATGAAGCTGCCAGTCACCAACTGCCCATAGCTGCGGCCTTTTGAATCATCTGAATAGTTTCCACAGAGGAAGGTTCAAGCTTAATGCAAAATTTGATGCAGATTTATTGCTATACTCGCTCAGTCATTCTGCTTGCAACAGCTACACAGTACACATGCTCACTCAATAGCATCTGTTACCCCCATTGACTACTAAGTCGTCATGGTTCACACACTCATATTCCAGTCCACTCTCCTTGGCTGCCAAGTTACACTGATGTCACACAAACTGTTCTCGTTATATTAACAATAGCTGTACTTTTTCCAGACAGGTCTTGTATATACTCTAGTTTACTAAACTGATGGACTCTTTCTACTTAGATAAAACCCTTGTCTGTATTCAGAGCGGATCTTGTTCTCTATTAACTTATCATTAAGTCAAGAATTACTTGTAGAACCATCATTGCCTTCTGTAAATTACTAAACATCTCAGCAACATGCCTGCTGGTATTATTGAATAAGTCAGTTCCTTTTCAAAGGTGTAATATTTGATTTCCTATTAAATAACTTTCTGTTAAGTCTATATAATGTGTTGAACATTAAAAAATATTTATCAAGCTTCCACTGTGTGCCAGACACTATGCTAAGTAATAGCCAAATAGGCAATTTGCTGTCATGGTACATGTGTTAAAATATCATTGTCTCTGTACAGGAATTTTCCAAATTGGAAGAGAAGCAACACTTTCTCATCCTCATTAGCCTGGAAATTAAAACCTCAAATCTATTAGAACACTTTAGCAGATTTTGTGCTGATCAGTTTTTTTAACTTAAACAATTAGCATTTGAGTTTAATCTTAGAGATCTCATTGTTTCGCTTTATTACAAAATGTGGACTCTATTAGTCCACCCCATTTAGATTCCATTTCAGAGTTTTACTACATGAGCATATTTTTTTCCATTTAAGAAAATCTCATATATTAGTATCTTATGCTTTATTTCTGTATCAGAAGATTTCAAATGCTTGAGATCGTTATTTCATTTTTATACTATACCATCCTAAATAAAATGTATAGAGAGCAAGTTCAATAGGATAGCCTGGTTTGCCCTTCATGAGTATTTGTAATCATTCAAAGTATAATTTTTATAATGTATTGTCAATGTAAGAAACACCCAAACCTGCAGAGAATTTTTATGAGTTTATTTGAGCCAAACTGACAACATATGCTGGGTAGCAAGATTGCAAATGCTCCAAAAAATAACAGCTTTGCAGCTTCTTTTATGCATTTGAAATTAAGGAGGGCACTTAAGGAAGACAACATGAAGGGGGAGAAGAAAAGCAGGGATTGGATTACAAAATAGTTAATAAGATTATGCACTCTCTTCAGGGTGGTTATGGTTTATTTCAAAAGTGTGTGGTCCTAGATGCACAGAAACAATGGACAGGTCTGGCTGAAGGCAAAAAGAAACTTTTTACTAAGCAGTTACAGGCTTGGGAAGTGACTACTTTCCAGTGAAGAATCTATAATCAGATCACCCTGTGAGGTTACTTTCCATAGAAACCCCCCCCTTTTTTGTCCACAGTATCAACTTTAAAATTTAAGATAATGTATCAGTATTAGCTCCAGAATCTTCCCAGGTTGGCACATAGTAAATCTCCAAAATTAAGCCCTCTATATTTGATTAAACAGATAAAGACTATGTATAAGTCAAAGATCTTCCGTTCAGTATTTCCATAAACACCTCAGCTGCTGAGGCCTACCTACATGCTTAGAAACTTCTCAGTGAGTTACATGGGGTCCAGAGACCAGGTACTCTGCTCATTGTTTTCCTGAGATCTGTGGGTCAAGACAGTTTACCTCCCCCTCCAACCCTTAATCATTATGCTTCTATAGAAACACAAAAACTCATTTATATTATAGACATGTAACAGTGGGAATTGTAACAGTGGCAAATTGTAACCCACCCCACCATTCTTTCCAGGTTGTTTCTGTAAGCAGCTGACTCTGATACGTAGCTTCTAGATGAACTGCATGTTTGTATAAGAATCCTAGGAACTAACTTCAAAAGAAACAGATTCCCATCTTCAGGCATCCCAGCTCCTGGGGATTTGTTGACCTTCAACCATGGAGCCAGGATGACATCGAGTCAGGATCACATAATGATGCCAAAGTCAGGATGATGCCAAAGTCAGGATGATGTGAATCCAGGATGACCCAGCCAGGATGACGCACACTGGATCATCCCTCCCTGGTGCCAAAGTCAGGATGATGTGAATCCAGGATGACCCAGCCAGGATGACGCACACTGGATCATCCCTCGCCTTATCCGAATGGACTGTGCTCGTCTGCACGTAGAGAACTTTTCAACCCCCTCCCTGGATCTCTCTGTTCTGTTCCCCTCTCCCTACTTATAAACATCTCTGCCTGCCCTGAGGTGTGGAGATGGGCTTTGAGACAAGAGTCCCCCATCTTCCAGGTAACCTCTTTCCTTTACATCACCCCCTGCCTCTCAAGTATTGGCTTTGGTAGCAGCAGACAGCCAGACCTGTGTTCAGTTATAGAAGTTTAAATTGTTTAGAATCTTAAGAACTTTGTCTTTATAAACTTTCCCTGCAATGTAACGTAGACAGACAAAAAGTATAGTCTAGGTGAGGCTCATGGATTAGGGGCCGGACTGCCACCTGGGTTTGAACTCCAGCACCAGTGATGTGACTTGAAGTTACTTAAACTCTTTGTACTGTGGATTCCTTATCTGTAGAAGAAGGTTATGGGTAGGGTAGCATTGGGTGAACAAGTTTTCGAGGGAATATAAATGAGTAAATATGCTGGGTAGGGCACAAATAACGCCCTTTTAATTACAAACTCTTTTATTACAAAATCATAAGCATGTAATTCTGTAACATAACAATCACACTCAAGCACACAATATGTCATTTTAGGTGAAACGTTCAAATGAAAACTATAAATTATTAGTCATATTATTACTCTACCAACTACACTCAAGCAGGCTTTATCTGTCAGACCCCATGTGTAAAAGGCTTAGAACAGTGTTAGACATGAAGGAGGGCTAGAAAAGTATTAACTATTATTCTAAAGTAGCCAGCCCTAAACAATCCCAGTTTGGGGATGAATCAATTTCCCAACTGAGGAAACAAATCACTACAAAGTTCTGCAGTTTAAGGTACCTTGTTTGCTACTACGATAGTACTTTTCTTTGCAATTTGACTTTGGATCTCAGCAGCAAAGCTGGTTCCTACACTATCCTTTTGTGACTTCCCTATGTGGTCTTGTCCTACTCCACCCCCAGTTAGAAGTGAAGAGTGGCTGTCCTAGAGGAGAAATGGACCCTAAGTATGGAGCTCCCCATTTCTTCTCTCATCACAAATCTTCATTTCTTTAACTTGCAGGTGAAAGGGACCCTTCAGAATTCTTTTAAAAGCCACACCATGTCAATGCCTTTTCAACGTATGGTTCAGAACACATCATCAAGAGTTTGTGCCATGAGACATGGTTTCTCTAATCTGACTGAATGATCTTTTTCTTAAGTTTTATGTTTGTTCCTTGCAGATATATTTCAAGCAAAGGAGCTCAGTAAGTACTCGCTGTAGTAATCTGCTTCTTTAAAAATGTCAAACATCTAATCCCTCCTTCCCTTTTCAGAACTATAACATCCCCACTCTTAAACTTAAGTTATTGCAGTTAATCTACCTCCACACCTGGGTTTCAGGGGGTATCCAGTCAAATCCACGGCATGAACTTGACTTCCCTGATCACCAGTGGCGGGTTCAAGGGATTGAGATGGGCTTGAAATTGCTGGAGCTCACCAAATGGAGCCTCAGCACAGAAACAAACAGCTAAGAAATAGATCCTGTGGATATACTGTAATTTGAGCTCCATCCAAATCAAGGTAGATCCACAAAACACAAAATTGAGTTTTGATACAGTTTCCTGCATTCATTTACATGTAGGTATGTAAAAAATAAGGTCCAATGCGAAGATCTGCCTAGGAAAACTAGTTTTGCTCACTGTACTCCCTCTGTTAAAATACTCCCGTTAGCCAAGCCCATGTGAAAACAAATAAGACTATTGTTACTAGAATATGCACCAATCTCTAGGGCAGTTTATTTGGCTTTCATTTCTGCAGAGGTAGTGCCAATGAGTGGTTTCTAAAAGCTAGTTTACACTCGGGGGTGTGTGAGTGCACACTCCCACCAGTCCATAGCATTCTTCTCATATAAATTCTAGTTTATGAGCAGAGCCTGAGCCCAGTACCAGCCAACAGAGGCAACTGTGGGACAGCTTCTGAAATCCCCTTCCTACTTTAGACAATTGGCCTGAGGTCTTCCCAGGTGTCAAGGAGAAGCAGGAGAGGCGCTGCAGGCATGGAAGCCATAGTTCGATGGCTTTTTAGGTGTGTTCAAGATATCTTGGAGCAGTATTATGTAGCCTCCATTATAACCAGCATACCTAAATGCAACCAAATTTAAAGGAAGGGCAGTCACAAAACGAAATCCTAGACCAAGCTGACATTTGAGTTCTAGTCTGTGTTGAATAGATTCTCAAGATGAAAAATTTACATCCAGACCATAATTAAACAGTATTTTACAAAACGGAAATTGGTTATAAATGTTCTATATTTGGATTTTCAAAAATATAAACTTTTTTGACTATCTTGATAGAATACTGCCAACATTCTTCTGATATGAAGGTCTGTCCTTTAACTGTAGATTCCTCTTGGCTTGAGATATTAGGATGATATGAGGATTGTAGTAGATAGTACTATTTAGTAGTGTTCATTCTACCAAGTATATTTCAAAATTTGCCAACCCTAGGTTGGGCCCACCCTCTTAAGTTTTTAATATTACCTGTCCATGACCTTCAAATGCTTGGAAACCACTGAGACATGGTGCAGGTTGTACAAATTCCCATTCATAGGCTAGCCATAAATTACCCCTGCCTACCGTGAAAAAAAAAAAACATATATATATAACATAAAAAAATTTTAAATAAAATATAACATATAATATATAGAATGTATCTAAGAATATATATGTATATATATTGTTGATCCTGACAACTGTGGTGGTTAAGGGCTCTAATCCCCAAGCAGTTGAAAATCCTTACATTATTTAAATCAGCCTTGTTTTTGCAGATTCCTAACTGCGGATTGAAAATACTGTTTTTAACCATGTTTGGCTGAATCTGCAGATATGAAACCCAAGGATATGGATGGCCGACTATGAATTTATTGAAAAATCCACATTTAAGTTGACTGGTGTAATTCAAACCCATGTTGTTCAAAGGTCAACTGTGTGTGAGTATATGTGTATAATCTTTCATTTTAAAAAGAACACATTTGACTTTATAAATTTTATTTCCTAAGGTTTTAATTAAAATACTTTAAAGAAATACACCACACAGAAATGTTGAAAAAAATACAAAAGGATTACAGGCAAACTGGATAATGAGAATTCTTTTTAAAAGAGATACACGATGGGGAAGAAATAAAGTTTTTATATACTATTTATACATTAATTATGAACCATAGTACTAAAAGCTTTTCGAACATTAGCAAGAAAGGCCGAAAAATTTTTGGTTTTCCTTACGTTCTCTTGAAATTCTGCTAGGCATTCAAGATGAGGAGCACTATCTGACACTAGAAGGAAAAAGAAAAAAAGACACTTTGAAGAGATTTTTTTATGGAAGAGAAGTTTCTCCAATTTAGATGTTTTCATTTGATTCGAATCATTTTAATTCCATTTTATTGAACTGATTGGAACACAAAATGATGATACACTTGCTTTTCCACATCCTATCTTTTGGACCGTCCCTCTGCTTAATCTCTAAATATTCAAACCTATGTACTACTACCCTGCTTTAAACAGATGGTAGGCAAGGGATTGAAGAGTTTAGTGATAAAGAACAGAATGCCACTTCCCATTGTCTTCCCTACGCATTTTAACTGTTTAAATTATTTTAACAGAGGTCGTTTGTTTTGTTTGTTTGTTTGTTTGTTTTGAAACTGTTAAGTCAGTTTTTTGCTATAAAGCTTTGGCCTGACTTCTAGTATCTGACCACTGGATTAAAACAGGGAATAATTTCCAATGCCAACCATAAATAACTGATAATTATGGGGGCGGGGGTGGAACTCTAAAGTTTCACAAATGAAATGGAGGTGGTCATTAGAAAATGTGGTTGCTATTCCAAAAATGGTATTTATAGGGCCTACTAAACAAATGATACTCAAAGTCACATATAAAAGTATAGATCTCATATGCAATTGAAACAGATGGACCAGATGCAAGTCTCCAGAGAAGTTGGTCAAAGGATAGGGATGACCCAGCATTCTCTACCATCAATCTTATCTTTGATCAAGAGAAAGAAATTCGATCACATCAGATTTCCTGCTCTTCCACAGAAATTGCTAAGGAAACAAGACCCATGACCAAAGCAGAGAAAGAACAGAAAAGACCACTCAGTTCAAAATTAAACTGTAGATTCTATTTTAATACACTCTCAGCGCTGGCTGGTGTGACTCAGCGGATTGAGCGCCCGCCTGCGAACTAAAGGGTCGCCAGTTCGATTCCCAGTCAGGGCACATGCCTGGGTTGCAGGCCAGGTCCCCAGTAGGGGATGCACGAGAGGCAAGCACACATTGATGTTGCTCTCCATCTCTTTCTCCCTCCCTTCCCTTCTCTCTAAAAATAAATAAATCTTAAAAAAAAAAAAAACCACTTCAAATACTATGATATTATGTAGCAACAGAAAATATCCGATGTGGAGAAAATTTGAAAGCTAGGTAAGAGGTTATTTTGGATTGCTTTTTAAAATTCAGCACTCATTAGATTAGCAGACAGTTACCTAGAGAGAAAAAAGCCAAACATTTGTACATGAATTTGATTCCTAAAATATAAATTCAATTTGAATAGGAATTGAGTCATCGGGGCACACTGGAGAGCCAACCAAACGGTTCACCTGTGTGTCTCCTGTAAATGTGTTAATGAGACCACAGGCATAAAGCTGAGAACCACTTCCTGAATTCCAATAAATGAATTACTTTAAAAGGGGAATTACAAGGGAATAAAAAAAGAGATTTATTTCCATTTTCTTCTTGTTCACACTATTACCAATCATATATACTCCCCATAAATCAAAAACCGTCTGGCCTGCCGGAGAATGAGGAACTCAGCTAAATGATCAATGTGTAAGATTTTTCAAGACGGAATAATTTTGTAAAATTGACCTTTGGAAAAAAAATGATCAGACTCTATTGACTTTACATTTGATTTTAAAATCAACTACTTGGGTAAATTAAAATGTTCATATTTAGGTAGTCATATCCTTTGTAGCTTTGCTTTAAGTTCTCTAAAAGGATATGAAATATAGAGATCTTTTGCCTTTTAGACTTTTCTGCCACTGTGACACTGTGCAATCCTGAAAAGAAGTTACTTATTATAGTAACAGCTTTTAGAAGACGATATCCCAAAAAAGCAAGACTGGAAAAGAAAACAATAGCTTGTGGGGATCTTATTTCATTCATACTACTTTATGTTCTGATTCAAATAACATTTTGGAGTGCCATTTTAAATACCAGTTATAGAGAGGAGGACATACCTTCATAGTCCCTTGCTTCATTTAGGTGAAGGCAAAACATAAATGGCCTATCAGGATGCTTAGGGTCAATATTAGTGAATATGAACTGTAATTTATCACCTGAAAAAAAGAGATTAAATTCTTTAATACAAGAATTATCTTATTGTGCAAAGCTTTTGATGGAGATGCACTTTCTTACCTTTGTCTCTGATCGAGATCTACACTAAGTATACACAAGGTGGGGCAGAAGTAGGTTTACAGTGGTGAGTATGCAAAACACAGTTTATTCTTATTTATTAGTTATTGCATTATTTCATATGAACTGTAAGCCTACTTTTGTCCCACCCTGTATATTCACTTAACTAATGTTTCTGAATGCATACCAAAAATTTATTTTCAAACGTATTATAGTTTGGCTCTAGCCAGTGTGGCTCAGTTGGTTGCAACACTGTCCTATGCACCAAAAGATTGGAGGTTCAATTCCCAGTCAGGGCACATGCCTGTGTTATATGATTAATCCCCCTAGCTGGGGTACGAATGAGAGACAAACAATCGATGTTTCTCTCTCACATCTATATCTCTTTCTCTCCCCCTTCCTCTCTTTGATATCAATAAACATATTAATTTTTTTTTTAAGAATGTCTTGTAGTTTAAATATGACACCAAAAGCACAAATCACAGAAGAAAAAAAACACACTGGACTTCATCAAAATTATGACTCTATGCCTAGTCCTCTAAGTCTTTCTGGCTACTTCCAAAACTAAAATCACCAAACCTGGTGGTGATCTTGGGTACTCCAAATACCATAAGCAGTGTTGTAAATTGGCACATATACACATAACAGCCATTAGAATACTGACATGCTTTAACCCAGTAATTTCTCTGTGGGAATTCAAAGGAATTATACAAAAGAAATGGAGAAGTCTGAATTCACTATAGTACTTCCAAAATTAAAAAACAGGCAGAATTCCAAAGTTAAGTTAGAGGTAATATATGTGTTAATGATACATTAATGGAATGAAATATTAAACCACCATTTTAAATTTACAGATATAACAGCTGGAGAAATGTGAATCACACAATACCATTTCAATAAAGAATAAAAATTATTGAGTTGGCAACCAGCCAAAAATACATTTATTAAAATACTAGATGATAAATAACCAAGGCTTCAGTAATTATGTTATGGTGATAAAAATTTTATATTTTTTTCCTATTTTTTAAAAAGTTAATAATGTAGTCATCATATTACTTGAAAACAGGAATTATTTTTACTTTGAAAAAAATTTTAATTCTCCTCTACCTAAAAAAAGGCACACCTACTAATTTCCTATGTTTTATTTATAATATACATACCATAAATTTTTCGAATTTCCAGTCCAAGTCGATCTTTATACAAGTCTACAGATTTCTGTAGCCTTTGCAGTCTCTCTTCGCTAGCTTTTTTAGCAGTGGAAATAGCTATGATTAAAAAAACATAAACACTATCAAATATTTTAAATAACAATCAATGCTCATTTAATTTTTAAAATTTGAAAACTATTAAAAAAATGATGACAGACAAATGAATCTGCTTGCATTTATTCAGTTTCTATCTCTACTAGTTAGCAAAAGGTTTCTGTTCATTGAAGCAGAAGGAAAAACTGTGAGAAAACATGTACAAGGAGTGAGAGGAATGCTTTATTCTATCACTTAGTAGCATGAATAAGTAGACCAACATTTGCATGGCTGGCAGAGAAACAGACTTTGCTTACACTATTTTGCTTTTTTTGGTTAGCCAAGAAATTACTTCATTAGAGAAATATTCTATTCTTTTAAACATAACTTTCTCAAGAGAAGTCAGCCTTATTTCATGTAGTTTAGATTGCTCTTGAAGTTAGCACATTATTTCCTACGTAATACATAGCAGATGAGAAAAATAATGTAGACTAGTATACAAACTATAAGAAAAAGCATTAACAAAACAAATTTCAGTATTTTCAAAAGGGTTGGGGGTTACTTTGTGGGCAAACAAAGCACCTTTCTAAAGAAAGCACTCATTCGAATATGAAAGTTTAGACAAAGAGACTTTCCAGCATAAAGAGAGTGCTTAATAGTTCCTGGCAAAGAATGCATGATCAATAAATTTCTTACCTAAATCACGTCATGGCTTCTCCCTGACAACTCTTATTTAGTGCAACTGTCTCCTACTATGTTTAATTAAACTCCCATATCAACTTCATTATTACTCTGGCTATATTAGAAGTCAAAAGTACCTTTAAGTAAAACAAAAGAAAATAAAATCCACTCAGCTACCTTCACAGGTACTTTACAGGGATGAGTGGCTGGCTATGTCCCTAAGGGGTGGTATCTACTTTTGGCAATAAGCTGGAGAGAAGGCAAAATATAGTTGTAAACCAACACCTCTTTGAAATTTAGACTGATGTTTTAAATATGTGTACAACTGAAAACTTACTTTCCTTCTTCCTAGCATATTCTTCCTTAAGATCCTGGATTTTTGCAGTCAGTGCTTCCAACTCCTGCTTTTTGCCATTTACTTCAACAATCAACTTTAACAAATTATCTTTCTTTTCTTCAATGAGTTTATTCTGCCTGCAGATCTCTGTAAGAAGCACAAAGTATTTGCTAGACAATACATGCTTTGTTCTCCAACACGAATCTAAGACCAAAATATTGACTTTCATAATATTAATACATTTTATTTCCTAATGATTAAAAAATTATAAAGACAAAAAGAAAAAACTCCTAATCTATTCTTTCCTATTTGTCTTTGAAAATAGAAATGAAAAGTCAAAAATGCTTTTTAAAACAAGAATACCAAATTAAACCAAGAATTTACAAATCAGATGATCATGATCCTTGCAACTCTAACCCCTTCAATGCAGAAATAAACCACCAAAAACAATCAATAAAGTGACAGAATATGTACAAAATGATACCATTTATATAACATTCAAAACCACAGTGCTAAACAAAATAATGATAAGTTAGTTCTGGAAGGTGAGTGAAGAGGATGGTATAACATGATATGTTCTCTTCATTAAGCTGGGTTATAGATACATGTTTGTTATTTTTATATGTGTATATGTATACACACATATACATACAGAATACATTACTTGTATGAGAGATTTCATAAGACGTTTAAACAAAGCTCTGTGATCTACAGATTGTCACATACGATTTTGGTATTCTTGATACATTTGAACCATTCGTTCTTCTTCCTTTAATTTCACAGACAGCTTTTCTGAAAGAGAAATTGGAATTGGTGTTTTAATTCAGCTGAAATAACACTAAAACAACAACAACAACAACATAAGCAGCATTTTACAAGTTAACTTTAGGTACCTGCCAATGCTTTATTGACGTCCTTGTAGGTATCTCTTAGTCCCACCATCTGACAGGAGGTGTCACTGACGTTGCTTTTGAATTTATTCCAAAATTCATTTATGTTTTTATCCAACAGTGCCAATTCATCCTCTACCATTTTGTAAGACAATGCTACAAAACAAACAGACACACTGCATTTTTAACGGTACTTTAATCATATCAGGCACATATTCCAATCAACTATACTTCGGCAGTTTGACCTTTGCTAGATATGGTTAGTTAGCAACTTACTCTTAACTCTACATATTCTAGGGCAGATCAAGCCACCTGGACTTAACTATGGTTAAGTTGCAGCAGGATTCAGAAAGCCGTCACCTCCTATAGGTTTGTTAGTAGTGTAACGGCACAGGACACGTACACGCTCTGTGACCCCAGGAAAATGACTCCGACTATGTTTTCTCACAAGTAAAATTGCTGACATCTAAAGCACCTCCCCACCGGGACATTTTCAATTTCAGCCCGAATCGCCAGGTCCCAGGTGGCCCCTGCCATAGGATAAAACCCCACACGTCTACCCCGTCTCTTCCTTCCACCTCTATCAGTTAAGGCAGCAGAACCATGAAGACTGGAGTGGGAGGTGCAGAGGATGTAGCCAGGACTTGTGCAAGCCACCTAGACCCGGGGACCCCAGCCTCCCTCCTCCCGGTCGGTGGACGCTGCTCGCCATACTGTCGGAGCTCCGCCTCCGGCCTCCCCTCGCCCCTCCACCCGGGTCCGTGGAAAAACTGTCTTCCACGAAACCGGTCCCTGGTGCCAAAAAGGTTGGGGGGCGCTAACCTAGACTCTCCGGGCCTCAGTGTCCTCCACTGTAAAAAGATGTCCTGTAAGACTGCGGGTCCCACCAGTTCCCTGTAACGCTAAAATCTTCCCAGGGATCCACAGATACCTCGTTCAGCCCTTCCGCTGCCCACCCCGCCAGGCCCAGACTCATAAACAACAACAGGACGTGCGTTTCACAGACACAGCCCCCGAAAACAGCCAACCGCCCCCAAATCCACTTTCCTCTATCGCCGACAGGCGGGGCGGGAGGCCAGCTCGGCTGCCACCTGTCTCACCTTCTCCGGGAGGCCTGAGCCCCGCCGCCTTCCCCACACAAGACATGAACCGATTCCAGGGAACCGCTGGGCTGCAGACCCACCTCCCTCAGACGCGCCAACTTTCCTATTTCAAACAAATGGCGCCTTCCTCCTCCCGACTTCGAGCGCCTGCTCGCCTTCTGATTGGCTGGTAGCATAGGTTTTCAACGAAGCGATTGGTTGATGTAGCCCTCCCGGATTCTCGCGGGAAATATGGGAGAAAGAGCATTCTGGGCTTTGTAGTTCCTTGTTGAGAGACAGCCGCACTCTCAGCTTGGCATTGGAAAGTATTAACAGTTCCTGGAAAACTCGCCCAGGACGGGCTCTTCAGTTTCAAAGAAAGGTTTCCGCAACAGACTTAAATATTGGACTTTAACTGTATTGTTACCAAGTATATACTTCTTCTTTGATACTACCCGTAGTTTAAAGCTAAATAAAAATAATAAAGCTCGTAGAAATACTATTGTTTAATTGGTCTCATCTTTTAATAATTCTTCACTGGGAATTGGCTGAAATATTGCTGTTTATTGGCTTCTAACATCAATAATATTACTATATTACTACTATTATTCCCAAAGCCCTTGACTCTCTTTTCCTGTTACCTTATTTCCCAGGGCAATCTCATCCCATCTTACATAGGTGTCTCTCAGATTCAAACCTGTTCTGCCTGGGTTTTGTATTCCAATCACATATTTCCAGCTCTCTGTTGTTCATATCATATGGATTCCCCACTAGCGATATTTTAAAAGGAAATTTATCATTTCCTTTTTAAATATCCCCTTTCTTTCAATGGCACCAGTGTTCTCCCAGTCTTCGAGTTTAGAATCTTGAAATCTTCCCTCTTTCATAGTTAACTGATTGCCAACACCAACAGATTTATCTGTATGCTCTCCCCTCAATCTCCCCCTCTTTTTTATCTTCTAGATCTCCATTCAGGCCTTTACCACCTGTTTTTTAACTCCGGACTCTTGCCCCCCCGCCCTAATCTGTTTTGCCTACCATTGCCACAATATTTTCAAAGTGCATTTTTGGTCATATTAGTTACCTGTTTGAAGCATTTTCAGTGTTTCTCCATTGTCTTAAAAATATAGCCCATATTCGTTAGTGGCATTCAAACCAGATCTTTGAATGTCTTAATTTACTATTTTACCCTTATTATTCCATCATTTATTTTATATTTTTTATCTTCTAGTAGGAAAAAACAATCAGCCCTGCACTGCTGTAGTTCTTCAATTTTGTTCATATAGTTCTCATCTTTTAAAAAATATATATTACAAAGAATTTTTAACATACACAAAAATAAATAGACTAGTATAATGAACTTGTCATGAACTCGTCACTAGGTCCCAGTTACCAACAACCACTGTCCAATCTGTTCTATCTACATCCATCCACTTCCCCAGACAACATGTCATTTCACCCATAAATAACCCAGTACACCTTTTTAAAAGATAAAGCCTCATTTTAACATAACCACAACAACATTATTACACTAAAATATTAACATTAATTTAAATTGCATTAAAATACTATTTAAAACATAATTTTTGAAAATTGTCTCATAAATGTCAAAAATGAGGATTTCTTTTACAGTTTTTAAATGCAATGTATTTCACCTGGGATGTAGCTCTCCATCTCATCCTGAAGCTCTGGATTTCTCGGTTCTACCCATCCTTCTATCAAAACCAAGTTACTTGCCACCTTCTCCACAAAGGTTTAATTCACCTTTTAAACTTGAAAGTTGTATCTGCCTTTCCTCTTGTCCACTTACTCTGTCTGTCAACCCTAAGGGCACAAGTGGTATTTATGTAAATAACTCACTTTCCCTATGAGACCTTGTCCCTTGAGGTATAAATTATCCCTGTGCTGCCCAGGGTGAGAATCAATGTCTTACCGTAGTGCTTCTCAGAAGCGAGGCTCCCCATCCAACAGCACCACCTTCATCCGGGAACTTGTTAGAAGTGCACATTCTCAGACTGCTCTCCATTCCTACTGAACTGAAAACTCTGGAGTTGAGTCCCAGTTGTCAGTGCTTTCACAAGCCCCCCCAGGTGACTCTGATGCACCCTAGAGTTTGAGAAATACTGCCTTACACATACTAGGTGCTCTTTAATCCACCTATACAAGATGAATCCGGCTATAAAATTTCTTAACTCTGCTGTGTAGAAAATTAATGGTAGTGACCACTGGGCAACTCTGTTGGGTCCTTTAGTGGTCAAAATAAAAAGTTTATGACATTTCCAGAGAAGAATACATTCTGAGCCTAATGGAGGGGATATCTGGAACAGCTGAAGCTGCATCACTTATAATAGTGTCATAAAATGCCAATATTCCTGGGACACAAGCCATAATGGAGGTGATTATTCTCTGAAAGTCCCTAGGGTCTAGACTCTGTCTGAAATAAATCCGTTTTGCATTGCAAGGTGATTCTGCAGAGGTCTCCAATACAATTTATTGTAGACAAGGCAGATAAGCTTTCAGTAAAAGGATAATGATCATGAACAGGACATTAAAGGTCAATGCGTCCAAATATTTTTGTTTGCTGCCACTGTACCAGTGGCACAAGCTAAAATCAAATGTCTCTGAATGATGCTGAATTGCAGTGAGCACTGTAACTCAGAGATGGATAAAAATAGTGTTCCTTGAATTCAGGAAAAAAGGATATATTTTATGACTAAATAATATTTAGTGTGATAAAACCTATTGAAGACATTCTTGCCTCTGTCTTACAGGTTGCAATTTAAGTAAAACAGGCAGAATTTACTGCAAATTAAAGCTTCAGGAAAATATAAATGAATCAAAATAAGAAAGCTCTGGACTGGGCATGTGCACATCTGTCCTGCCACAGCCCATCCACCCCCCGGGACCTGAGAAGGACTTGCTGTCCTCGTCCCTGGGCCTGCGCAGAAGCAGAGCCTGTGCACCTGTAGTGAGAGCACTGGGTCCTCGCAGGTCAGATTCTGAGCTGCTCTCACACCATGTCCATCACCACGTGTGGCACCTAGAGTTACTGCTGATGCCCCCTCTTTCCTGAACATATACATAACAAAATAATAGCAGAAGGGTATTCTATATTGGACACCTTTGGAAGCCCAAAACTGTTGGGCCTGAAATGAGTGATTTTTGTAGGGCCACCCAGGGCAGAGCCAAACAGTGCAGTGCAGTACTGTTTACCCGCACAGGAGCAGTGGAAGGTGACCATAGCTCAGGGGTCAGTGTCATTTGAAGATGTGACCACGGAGGTCATCCAGGAGGAATGGCAACAGATGGACTCTACTCAGCGGACCCTGTACTGAGATGTGATGCTGGACACTGCAGCCACTTCATCTCTGTGTGGTATTGCATTACCAAACCCCAGGTGATTTTCAAGTTGGAACAAGGAGAAGAGTCCTTATCCTTAAAGGAAGAATTCCTAAACTAGAGGAACCCAGAGCAAAAGAAACGAGGACAGAGAGAGAGAGAGAGAGAGAGAGAGAGAGAAACATCGATGTGCGGGAGAAACATTCCTTGGTTGCCTTCCTCTACGCGCCCTGACTGGTGATCGAATCCGCAACCTAGTTCACTATTGCAGGTGGCAAAAGCCTATCCAGGCAGCTTAAGGCGAGATGCCATCGTAGGGTGTACTCACACACCACACAAACTGGGGGCAATGTATACTACCCAGTTCACCTAACATGCACATCTTAGGGTGTGAAAGGAAACCAGAATACCCCGAGAAAACCACACAGACAGAGGAGGACGCACCAACTGCACACAGGCAGTGGCCCTGGCCAGGAATCAACTTTTTTTTTCTCATCGATGTTATAACAGAATGACATTTAATGAAAGGAAGTTATTTGAGGACCTGCTGTACCTCATCTGATTAAATAATGAATACTGTGGACACTAAATAGGTATGCCTATAGTGGATATAAATGATATGTGTATTGCAATGAACCATATATTCATGTGTGTGTATGCTGAAATCAAAGGACAAGCCTTTTGGGTTCCCATGAAATAATCATAAGATAGTGAAAATATAGTTTTAGTCTAAAAAGAAAGCACAAATATATTCAACAAGTTAGAATCACCACAAATAATATTCTCTCATATAGTTTGATAAATGTAGAAGTTAATGGTAAAACGAATAAACAAAAACATTGATATGGAAATTTTAAAAAGTATCTCTTTTAAGCAATATATAAAAAGAAATGAAATCTAAAATTGCATGACATTTATGAAATACTAGAAATAAATGTGCATATTAGAAACATTAGGATAGAGTTAAGTTAGCGAACAGAGGTAGATATTATATTAATTTATTAAGCAAGAACAATGACAAGAGTGTACTAATGAGAGTAGTAATGAACTAGAAAACTGAGAAATAAAACAATAAAATGGACGAAACTTTAGCTAACCCTAACAAAGACAAAGGAAAAGATAGTGAAACTTTGCATAAAAATTCAAGTGGAAATTTTTAATAAAGATTTAACGTAATATCAAACCAAAACCCCATTCATAAAGAGTGACATGGGAGGACTTGCCTACCAGACACCAAGGATCTAAGTAAAGCTCTGAGCAGTTAAGTAGTGTGCAACAGGGGAGGGGGGGCGGCGGTGAGATAGTTTAATAAATTAGTGAAACAGGGAAGAGAGCTCGAAAAAAACATGCTTTATCGACAGTTGGTTTTTGGCAGGTGGCAGTATCTCCACAGAACAGTGGGGAAAGAATCCTTAGGTAATCTTATGGATCAAAACAAAAAAAAAGGATTTAGGTGGCTTACACCTTATTTTCAAAACAAAAGTAGAAATATTCTAAATGATGATAAGGAAAACACATTCACGACTGGGCTTAGGGAAAGAATTAATAAGATATAAAAAGCATTAACCAGAGGAAAAATGTAGTAAATATATTCCTTCCTACTTCATTCACTACGTGCAGATGGAAAGAAGAATGAAGGTGAGCTAGGTACTTTGACACCTGATAAATACAGGGTGGTTAATATAACAGAAGGCTGGTGGGAACCAGATCTCTTACCCCTGCCCAGTATTAATGTGGCAACTTTCTCCTTCAACTTTCAGGGATGTCAACAGAGGTTTAATGGGGTAACTGGACTTCTTTCCCCACTTGGCAGTAGTGAAGCTGCACCCCACTTCTTCTCTTGGCATGGTTTCAGAAAAGACTGGCTGAAACCAAACATTAACTTTGATAATTTTCTTAGGTTAAGGACCTTAGGTTAAGGACCATGCTTTTGTTGTCTGGTCTAGAAACATCAGAACTCAAAGTAACACAGATTTATCCCTGTGATTTTTTTCCTAGAAATTTTAAAATTTCACATTTTGCACTTTGTGATCCATTTGGTGTTAATTTTTATAGAAAGTGTGGGGAATATGTCAAGTTCAAGTTTTTGGAAAAGGTGTTCAGTTATTCCAGCACCATATGTTGAAAAGCTTATCATTTCTCCATTAAATAGTATTTGTATAATCTTAAAAAACAAATGAGTGTATAATTGCAGATTTCTCTATATGTACATACATATATTCTATGTGTCTAAGATCATATATTTCTGTGGCATCTTTAATTTTTATTTATCTACTAACTTTACTACAGTAGCTTATGAATTCTTGAAATTAGGTATTGTGAGTTCATCAACTTTCTACTGTATGGATGTTAAAACAAGCTGCTTGGTATTTTTTAAAAATCATGCTGGCATTTCAGCTTGAATTGCATTAAATCTATAGATCAAATTAAAGAGAATTGACATGCAAATAATATGGAGTATTCCAATCCATAAATAACATCTACTTCTCCATTTATTTAGGATTTATTTCATCAGTTGTTTTCAGCATACAGATACCAGTTTTTGTGCATGTGTGAGTATGTGTATGGGTTAGCACAATGGTAAATTACATTGTATATCTGATTTCAAATTCCAATTAATTATTATTTGTATATTACTGGCTTTGTGTATTTTTAAAAATATTTTGCCTTTGATGAAAAGACTTATTAGTTCAAGGAGTTTTTTTTAAAGACCTCTCTGTGATTTTTCTGTGTAGACTTACTCTCTATTTTATATTTTTATTCTAGCCTTATTGCATTGATTGGAACTTCCATTACAATCTTGAGTAGAAGCCAATACATTTTTCTACTCAAAAAGCTGTCTAGTTTTGAAAGTAAACACCTTTTATTTTCTAATCTTAGGATGAAAGCATTCAGTCTCTATTAAATATGATGTTAGCTATAGATTTTTTATAGATTCTTTTTATATTAGGTTAATGAATGGATTTGGAATTTAGTGAAATGTTTTACCTTAATTGATGTGGTTGTGTGATGTTAATCATTTAGACAATTAATATGATCGATTTTCAAATATTTTAACAGTTTGTTCTCTTGGGATGAATCCCACTTGATCTTGATTTATTATTTTTACATATTGCTGTGTTCCTTTAGCTACTATTTTTCAGTATTTTTACATTTATGTCATGAGGGATATTGGTCTGTAGGTTTCTTTTCTTGAATTGTCTTTGTTTGGTTTTGCTATGAGGGTGACACAGGCCCCATAAAATGATTTAGGAAATATTTCTATATCTTGTATTTTATTGAAGAGATTATGTAAAATTGGTGTTATTCCTTTGGATATTTGGTAGAGTTCACTAGTTTACATCATCTGTTTCTGGAGCTGTGTTTTTGAACTACATATTTTTTGACCACATATTAGATTTCTCAAATAGATTTATTTAGGTATTTTTTATTCTTCATGAGTGAAGAAAAAAAAAACTTTGGTAGTTTTTTGTTTTCAAGAAATTGGTCCATTTCACCCTGGTTGGTGTGGCTCAGTGGATTGAGTGCCAGCCTGTGAACTGAAAGGTCACCGGTTCAATTCCCAGTCAAGGCACATACCTGGGTTGAGGGCCAGGTCCCTGGTTTGGGGCATGTGAGAGGCAACAGATTCATGTATCTCACATGCTGCTGTTTCTCTCCCTGTTTCTCCCTTCCTTCCCCTCTCTCTAAAAGTAAATGAATGAAATCTTTAAAAAAAAGAAAAAGAAATTGGTCCATTTCATGTAAATTATCAAATTTAGGGGAATAGAGTTTCAGTATTTTTGTATTATCTCTTTAATGTCTGTTGTATCTGTAGTTATATTTTCTCTTGCATTTATTTTTGATATCAATATTATGTCTTTTGTTTTTCCTCTGGTTGGTTTTTATCATTAAAAATCTTTTCAAAGAAAAAGAAAAGAAAGTTCTGGAAAGAACTGTAATTATTCAACTATTGAAATTAACTAAAAACAAGAGAACCATACAGGGTTTTAGGACTGACTATAGTATAGAAAGATTTTTAGAAAGCAATATTTTAAAAGAAGGAAGTCACCACGACAAGCAAATTATGCTGCAGGGATGGGAGTACTGAAGGTAACTGAAGAAACTGTGGAAAAGAAGGGCCCCTAGACATGGCACCATGGACAGTGCGTGGAGTTCCAGCCGTAGGCTACACTTGTTTGCGTCAGGGATTTCAATGAGAGTCTTCTGAAAGTTCTGGCCTTCTTCCAAGAATATACACATGTACTAACACATATCCTGAAGAAGTTCAATGACGTCTAAGTAAGTCAAATTCAGATTATGGACTCCCAGTTTAGCGACTGAAGAGATTTAGCTAATATGAGACACTTTTAAAGATTTCAACTCAAAGACGTGGTCGACAGTGTGGTGATTGCAGGGGGTGGAAGAGGGTATAGGGGGGATACATGGTGATGGAAAGAAATAAAATTTAATTTAAAAATGATAAATATTTCCACTCAAAGTGCTTTTACTGGCACAGCGGAGTTCTAGTCATTGAACAGAGCATGGAGGAATCAAATGCAGATTTCTACCACAGCAGGAAGAAAAGGCACTGCTGCTGAAGAGGTGGTGGCTGGCTGTGCAATTGTCTGAAGACTCGTTATGTGGAGGACGTCTGGCTTGATTCCGAGATGCAACAGTGAACAATTCAGGTTTGTGTCTGTTCTCTTTGATCTCAGGCTACAGGGGAAGGTTGAAGTTTTTGACCAGTTTGAAGACTTAGATTAGTTAGTATTTAATGTGAGAAAGAGGGTGACTGGGATGGAGAGAAGAGGTGGGGGAGAGAGAGAGAGGAAAAAGAAGAGAGAAAAAGGAGAGTTGGAGGAAGAGGCAGAGATATCAGAGAGTAACGAAGAAGCAACAGAAGAATGGTGTATTTGTATAAAACTGAAATTTTATCACTTTGCCCTAATTTCACACTGATCAAGAATCGCACCATTGTCGTGACAGGTATGGTTCAGTTGGTTGAGAGTTGTCCCACAAGGTGGAAGTTTGCCAGTTCGATTCCTGGTCAGAGCACATACCTGGGTTGTGAGCCCAATCTCCAATTGGAGGACAAGCAAGAGGCAACTGACCAATGTTTCTCTCACACATTGATGTCTTTCTCCCTCTCTTTCTCCCTTCTTTCCTTTCTCTCTAAAAATAAATAAATTAAATCTTAAAAAAAAATCTCACCACTCAAGGTCAACTCCACTTTTACAAACTATTTGGCAAAATAAAAATAACTGATGTTAACCAAGGTAATATTTTTTGAGTGTTTACCATGGGCCTTAGATTAAAGATCCCTTTACTCAATTTCTTTCTCTCTTTCATAGGTAAGCTTAAAACATTAGTTTATTGTTTATTCTTCTATTCTCTTTAAACGTAAGCAAATATATGTGTGTGTATATAATTCTTATCTTAGATAAATAACATATATATACAATTTCCCCCCGCTTAAAGAATCATTTTTGACTTGGCCACTTTATAACATTACCTCTGTGGGAAAATGAATTTGAGTTTAGAATAACTGAATAACAAGCATGTTTTTTTAAACACAAACTCTTTAAAGCATAGCATTCACATAGTTCTGTTCTATAATTCATTCAATCAAGAAACATTTACTGAATAGCTACAGTGGGCCCAGGGGAAGTCCCAAGTTTTATGAAATCTAAAGCTTTTTTATTATCAGGGCTTCTCTTTAATAAAAAGAATATCAAGTTATTAATATGTTCTGCAACTCCCAGTAGCTCCCAGCAATGACCTGCAAAGCCAGGGGCTCATTCAAACTTCACTAGCTTCATGGGAAATCAGCTCCCACCTGGGCCTGTGCTCAGGACTGTTTTAGAGCTGGTACACAAAGCAAACATCATCCTAGTTTCATGGATCTTGCACTGTGGTGCAGGAAAGAGAGATTAAACTCAGAAACTAAAAAAATATAAAAAACACGATAACAAATTATAATTAAATCCTTGTTATGAGCTGAACTGAATCCCCCCAGATTCATGTGTTGAAATCCTAACCCTCAGTATCTCAGAATGTGACTGGACACGGGGCCTTTAAAGAGGTAACTCAGTTAAAATGAAGTCATTAAGGCAAACTCTAATCAATATGACTGGTGTCATAAGAGATTAGGATTCATCCACACACAGGGAAGACCATGTGAGGACATGGGGAGAAGAGGGCCATCTATAAGCCAAGGAGAGAGACTTCAGAAGAAGCCAACTCTGCTGACACCTTTATCTAGGACTCATAGCCTCTACATTTATGAGAAAATATATTTCTGTTGTTTAAACCACCCAGTTTGGTACTTTGTATGTCAACCCTAGCAGACTAATACAACCCCCTAAAATAAAAGAGTGTTTCAGAAAAAGTGCTGTTAAAGGAATTGCAAGGATGCTGATCAGAGAAGGCATCTCTGAGGATGTACATATAAGCTAAGATATAAAAAGACTAAAAATAATGACCTATGGGGAAAAACAGATAGCAGCAGATCATTTTAAATGGCAAAAGAAATCAAGGTACTTTGCTTTGGTTAATTATCCTGCCTTCTACAGAACCAAACAGTTCTTGGAAGACAGTCTTTCTGAAATAGCTACCTAAGATGAAAAGCTCACGTGCAGCCAATTTCATCATAGTCCACAGACTCTGAATTATTTAATGGGCATAAAGTTGAATTTTTAACTGTAAGGCAAAAGGTATTTGATATTATTCACATGCTGATTTAAGGACGTTTCCGAAGAAAATGAGTATTATGAAATATGTAGCTTAAACATTTCTTAGAAAAAAAGAATAAAGAGAAGCAATGTTCTTTCTTATGGCTCATCAAAAAGTTATGGAAATTATAGAACCTGAATATGCAAAATGAAAATCCAGTAGCAAATACTCTGATTAGTCAAGGTTAAAATCTCAGAATAGTGATATGCCTGAATAAATTGGTTCTTCTTTGGTGAGCAAACCTATGCCCTCATTTTAACTCAACAAATAATACAAATTACAGAATCATTGGCTAGACAAGGGATACCATTATTTATTGGTGGCATGCCACACAAACTACTTCTGATGTATGATTATTCAATTGTCTTGTGAGATGAGAGATCGAATATACGAATGGACGGTGGCCAGACCAAACATGGCAAGAAAACTCTGGTCCACAGCTCTGAGGCGATCTACCCAGGATGGCCAGGACTTGGTCAAGACTGACGGTTTCACTATTGTTTGGTCCCTACTTCCAACTCAAGAGAAAGCCAGATATGCGTCCTGGCCAACACATGAGATGCTCTGCCTCTGTGTAATTGCCCCAGCTCCTGCTCGCCCATGTCAGCAGCCTCTGACCAGGGCATACCAGTGGCCTTCCTTGCTTTCGTCATAGAGCTTTCCTACTCCCTGCCTGCTTCTGAGCCTGTCAAATGCAAGTGATGGTGGCTGACTCTTGTTGTAGCAAGCTCAGAATAAATAGCCTCTGTTTGTTCTCATTTGGGAGTCCATTCCTTATTCCCGTACTTGGCTGTTTCCAAAGAAGAAAATGTCTGCTGGGATCTGGGGCCATCGGAAGAGGATGGGAATCAGAGCCACCTTGAAGCTCTGAGGTGCTCATCTTAGTGCCACTTGACATTTCACCCAGGGAAGATGTCAGAGACTGGGAAGGTAAACAGTAGCCACTGAAACCTTATAACAACTGTATCCCTGCTGTCAAACGATGGGATAAGCCATCCAACGGAAGCTCAAAGTGGTGATTTTGTCTACAAAGTTGTAGTAACCTGGCAGCTGGCCAGATGTGCCTATGTATCAACTAACTCACAAGACTGCACAGAAAAGCCTTACAGTTGGAATGATGATACAGCTGAATTGGACACCTGGGTAGTTGAGTTGAAAGCATTGGAAACAAGCTGGTTATAACATCAGCTTTTATTCATTTTGCAACTGGTTTAAATCTCACCAGTGTTGGACTTAGGCAACCTCAATACAGCCCAGACTAGGAAGAAGCATTGCTCTGGAAATAAAATTAGGTCTTCAAGCAGGCGTGCTGCACTAAAGAAATGACCTGGAGTAGATTACTCATCAATATCATTATTATGAAAATGAGGATCATTGGACCACTGTGGAGGTAAAATCAGATAACAAGACAGAGTATTTTTAAAGGATAAATGATAGAGTATTATAAATAATTGGAAGAGCATAAATGCAAGACATTCTAATGCACAATTGACTTTTCAGCACAGTTAATTTTACCCCAATGCATACATCATTCGAATCAGATTAGCACACTAGTGGGAGAACTGAAAGTGGGTATAATTTGTGGGCAGCCGTGGGGGAGAGCAAAATGTGGGAAGTCCAGCACTGGCTATTTCCTGGTTATCCTCCTACTGAAATGATAAGAATGATAGAGACTGGGAAGGCTTTCATCCTGGACAGAGATTAATATTCATTTCCTGGCAGCCATTTAAACTCACTTTCTGAAAAATGACGTGGTGCTGCTTGCAATCTCGCTCTTTGTGACTGTCAAACCAGAGTGCTCATCCACAGAAACCAGGCTGTATTTTAAGGTCCTTGCAGGTGAGCATCACAGAAAACTCAGCAAGGAAAGTTGTCACCATCACACTGCATTTTAAGAGGAGCGCGTTTCAGTTGTGACCATTGTTGTACCTCTGCTGGCCTGCGAAATCGAATTTATATACAAACCATCACCAGCTGCATAATTCCTCATTAGATTAGTTTTTCCTTTTATTCTAGAAGTAGGTTCTCTGAAGTCTTGACAAGATAAATCAGTGCAAAAATCATATTTAATGGGAAGATCCAGTTATATCCAATAATCTACATATTAAATGTCACTGACACTTCTTTTAGGTTGACTTTTGGCATGGGGAAGGGTTTAAGCTGAAAGGAAAACAGGTAGAGTATGAATTTCTTTTTTCCCCCAAGAAAGTAGATTTTATTTATATATTTATTTACTTACTTACTTATTTTTAATCCTCACCCAAGGACATACTCATTGATTCTAGAGAGAAGGGAAGGGAGGGCAAGAAACACCAACCAGTTGCCTGTTGTACATGCCTCGATCAGGGACCAATCCCACGACCCAGGAATGTGCCCTGACTGGGAATTAAACCTGCAACCCCTCGACCCACAAGTTGACACTCCAACCAACTGAGCCACACTGGCCAGGGCGAGTATGAATCTCTTGATCATGTTTATTTTCAACCCTGACTGCATATTGGAATCACTTGGAATGTGATGTTGAAATACCAGTGCCTGACGCCCCTCACCAGAAGTTCAGTTTGTCTGCCATAAGGGCAATGGTATGGCATTTAAAAAAATCACCCTGAAGAATTTAGGGGTTAGTCAAAGCATTTCCTCCAGGGGAGTCAACAGAGCCTGGGAAGGCACTGATGGCGCCCGTAAATGATGGCGCAGGACTGCAGGAAAAGCTCAAAGTGATAGTCATAGCCTGTGAAGATGGTTCCTGGTTAAAGAGGCCGTGATTAGCAAAGACAACAATCTGAATGGTAAGGTAGCAAGCACAGTTACCCACCTGCACCCTCTGCCACCTGGTGGGGCTACACTGCGCTCATGGGGAACCCTCAAGGGCGTAATTTAGCTCTCTAAGTCCAGCATCTCACTTCTGATTTGGATCCACAGTTCTCTTTGAGTTGCCCACCTGCTTATTCCCATCTGCATGTTGGTTTTGGTGTGTCCCACATAATTCTACTGAAAACCCTATTGTCAACAAACCGTTCTCCTGGTTTGTCCAAAGTTTTTTGAAGTCTGTTCCTGTCTTTCTCTCACACAAGCACTCCCCAATGCTTTCAACTGTATTCTCTAGTTAATAATAACATGACTCAGTCCTAACACACTTCTTTTATTAGCAAAGTGACTTCCATCTCTGCTTTCTTGCCTCATAATTAAAAAGCAACACATTTCCTTCTGGATTTCATCTATTCCATTTATTTCCTTCTCTGTAACATATATGTCATTCTCTTTGCTAATAAAGAAAAATCAAAATATTTAAATTTAAAAGTCTACGATCAAAAAAGAATCTGTCGTATCGCATAAATTTTTCATGCCCAGATATTTATTCATTTGTTTTCCTCAAAGACCCAATAAAATAGTCAAACAGCCACAGTCTATTTTAAATTAAAATGCATGGCTTTAAGGGCTATTTGACATACAGTAATTATTTGCATAGTCTTCTAGCCAAGCATAGAAATTGCTAATGTCTCTGCCCTTGAAGGAAATGAACTGTGCAAAAAATTTTAAGCAAACACAATCCAACTGTTCACACAAAAGGGAAGTTGCATAAGAAATTCATTGTATCTCCACACAAATTTCCCCTTCGGTTGTCACAGATCAGCATGTACTCCACCTCTCCGGCTCCAATTAAAATCATAAACAAATGAGCTTTTCAGCAGACCGGGGCCTATATGCCCTTTCCACAGATGGTCAGCATCACATGCTGCAGTAATGGTTGGACACGCCACAAGGGTACCATATAAAAATGGTGGGACTCAGAGCACTTCATCTCCAATTGCTCTATGTTTAGAACGGCCTCTCTTTCAAGATGGATTTCCTTCATAGGAACGGAGTGCTCATTATTCAGCATTTGCAGAAGGACTATCGAGCTTACTACAATTTTCTAAGTTTTATGTCCAATGTTGGAGACCCTCGGAATATCTTTTCTATTTATTTTCCACTTTGGTTTCAACTTAATCGGACAGTTGGAACCAAGATGATATGGGTAGCAGTCATTGGGGATTGGTTCAATCTTATTTTTAAATGGTAAGACTTCTGTTTTCTTTCATTCTTCCTAAAGCTTATTCTTAAATTTGTAGCTTTGGCTTAATGGTCACATTTTAGAAGTGTGTAGTTTACTTGGAAAATCTTTCAAACATACCAATTAACTTGAAACACAATCTCATAAATAGAACTTATAAAAACCATAGAAATGTATACTTACCTACCAATGTACATTTATATGCAAATGTATACTAATTTCTAAGAAAATTCCAAAACCCTGTGACACACAGACAGTGATTAGCCAAGAAGTGAGAGAAATGAGCAGCGCTGTCCCGAGCAGATGGGTGACCCTAGGGGCCACTGTGATATTCCCAGTCTCTGTACCCCAAGCACCCGTGGGACTTCCTCTGCAAGGAAAACACTCTTGTTTTTATTGAAAACTAGGATGCCCAGACCCGAAATGGCCGTCTCATCCTCTGTAAGGAGAGAGAGGCCAGAGCCCGCGTTCTTTCAAAGTTTCTCAATCATGAGCTTTCCCTCTCAGCCTCCTGAATCATTTTTGCAAGGGAAAATAGCTAGTCTCCAATTAAGCAATAGTTGTGAATTTAAATATATATATGCATATTTGTATTTCTTCAAATACAGGATATTATTTGGTCATCGGCCTTACTGGTGGGTCCAAGAAACTCAGACATACCCAAATCACTCAAGTCCATGTCTTGAACAGTTTCCCACCACATGCGAAACAGGTCCAGGTAAGCGACTGTAGCAACCACAAGTTACTAAAGATGTACCAACAGAGAGCCATGATGCACAATTACCATCTAATAAGTGCATGATACTATACAGGGTTTTAAAGGAAATGTCATGAGTGAGGATGCTGAAAGTTCATAAGCATAAGAATTGCTAATCAGAAAGGAGTTTTATGAGCAATCAGGTTTCACTGTGTTATTTGTAAAAGGGTAAGTTAAATACTCCTTAAATAATTTTTATACTTGCCATATTTTTGGAAAAATGAAATGGTTTTATACTAAAACAAACAAAAAATTTAGCTAGAACAAATTGTCAAAGAACTATATTAAAATCCTAGAAATGCTGATTTATCCACTGCTGAGCAACTTTCAAAGTTATTATATGTCTTCTGAAAAATATCATGAAAGAGCAAAATATAGACATGTTTCCTGTAAGAAAGGAAAGGACATCCCAGTATTACTATTGCCAGTAAAGATATCTCTGATCTTAGAGTGATTTCTCTAAAATTTCTTTTTTCTCTTGTGTATATAGTATGTAATTAGACTTTCTGGACCAGTTCCTTTTTTATTATAAGTAAGACTCTACATGAATGTAAAATCTTTACTATGGAAGTTGAATTTAAGACTATAAAAAAGATTTTTTGAAATATATATGAAGCAAATTACATGTTGTTGGTTTAATTTATAAGACAGTGTTATATTATAACTCACCATACTTGTTACATAGAAGAAAATTCATATTTGACATCCATTGAAACTAACCCTGAATATAGTGACTCTGTAAGTTCTGTTATATTACCATAATTAATTCCTTACATATCCGGTTCCTGTAGTAGACTGTGGTCCCCCAGGTTGGGGATGGTGTGTATTTTATCTTTGTGAAATCAATGTGAGATGGATGGATAGATGGTTGGATGGACAGACGGACAGACCGAAGACAGTGAATGAATGGATAATTTTTGAGACAATTGAAATGCTGCTTTGTTTTATCCCAGCACTTTCCAGCTTGTGTTCTATCATATGCGACACATTGTGGGGGCAGGAGGAGATACATACATCCTATAGTCTCTCCTTAGAGACTTAAAATTCTAAGCATATAAAAGGCTCTGAAAATTCCTGCTTAAGAAATAGATTTCAAAGAAATAGATCTACAAGAAATAGATTTGTCTTTGAATTTTAATTTAGCGTTTTTTCAAAAAGAGACTGGAGTTTAACCTGAATAAATCTCCACTTGGTATAGATTCACGGAGAATATCAAAATAAACGGATTTTTAAAAATCAAGCTTCATGGGAAAGACATTCTAGGAGTAGAAAGATTACCTGTCTACAGGCTGCCTCTGCCAATATTCATGTCCCCTTTACAGATTCTCTTCTACTACATAACAGAGACTTCCATGGAGCTGCCAGGTTGCAAGATAATCATAGTGGTAGCAGTCAGTCGGCAAATCCCACACAGGAATGATATCCTTTAGATGTCTGACTTTATAACCCAAGGAAAATAAACCGACTTAAGATCCAATACAAATACTTTATTTTTATCATCAATTAAAAACAAACCCATATGAACAATGAGTAGAGATATGGCAGATTTGGGTGCAAATCTCAGTTCTTAATTAGCCTTGACCATTTTAATTTCTGGAATTTAATAAACTTGAAAAATCTGGATAAAATGTCTGACGTAGTGTTGTGAGGCTCAGTTTGGCTCAAGTTTCTTTATTCCTACCTGTATCTAAACAGTACATATAGCTTGTGACCTGTTTTTTTTCCTGGGTTACTTGTAATTTTCATGGCTAATACGCTCTTCTGTTGTCCGTTTCTGATGCTGATGCTCTGTTAACTACCTTTCGAATGGATCAACAATTTTGCTTTTGCAGGAAGTCCATCTGGTCATGCAATGGGCTCATCATGCGTCTGGTATGTCATGGTGACGGCTGCCCTGAGCCACACTGTCAATCACATGGATAAGTCATCTGCCACCCTGCACAGGTCAGCTTTGCTCTAGTTTCTGTAGCACTGGAATATGACAGCTTCGAATACAGAATGTCTTTTAAAAAATTCATTTTAGTACACTTAGTTTTTGAAATATGCTTATTCTATTCTATCATAACCAAAATAGTAAATGAATACAATTAATATTTTGCTTTAAGATAATGTCCTAATTAACTCACAGCTATCACCACATTATAGGATTGGAAATGTTTAATTGGTTAATGATTTACTAAATATGCCCTTATGTTTCCATAATATAATAATCACTTTAGCAGCTCATAAATAAGTCATCTAAAATTATATAAGGAAATAATTTTGCATGTACATTTCTTTGCTTTAAGATTAACAAGAAATTGAAAGTAATCATTTCCCTTGAATATATCTATTAATTCTGTATAGGTTTGCTTCTCTCTTTGACTAGCCAATGTTTTTGACATCGATAACATATATTCTAGCTTTAAAGACTTTGTAACCTTTTTAATCAAAAACATTCTAGAGGCAAACTTAAATTTGAATGTTAGTAGATTTCATGTTAGTAGATTTTTAGTGTTCAGAAAGGCCTAGAACTTTAACGTAAGATTACTCAAAACTTTCGTAGGAATTAAGCTGTTTTACTCTCTTCTTTCCTGAAATAATTTATCATTAAAATAGTTCTGAACACCAGCCACTTTTATTATAAATTATTAGGCTACCTAGGATAAGATATGTTTGTTAATTGGTTAAAAAATATGATAACATGACATTATATAACAGTTCTTTTAAAATAAAAAATTTCCAAGATCCATCATATATTTCACTTTTTAGATTAGTATCAGATAAAACAAGAAAGAAATGACCAAAGGAATCTGGGCATATTTAAAGTTTATTCTAATGAGGCTGTGATCTATATGCCTTAATATATTCATTATCCAAAACAACAACAATGAAAAATTGTAATTTAAAGAAATTAACATTTTGTATCCATAGACCATTTCTCAAAGTAGGAATCTAGATAAGCCTCACCTTCTTGTAGTTTATTTCTTTCTCCAATATCTAAATGTAGAAAGATGTTTTTTTCTAAGAAATTCCCATAACTCCTTCTCAATTTTTACAACTACAAAATTCCTTTATCCATTGAAGTTCATTTAGTGCCTACTCCTTACCTTAATAATACTAAATCCTTGTTTATTCTTCCCTACGGAGAACCCCTGCTTACTTCCTTTTGGGAAGTCTCACTTCTCTCTATTCCTTAGTCTTTCAATAACCAGAGTTTTGTCTGGTTATCAGGAACCACCCCCGTCCCCCAAATTCTTAAAATTCAACATCGCATATTCTTTTTTAATTAAAGTAACAAACATTGTGATGTGCGAAAACACATCTACAAGAGTCTACTGATTCCTCTCAGCCTGCTTTTCATTCCCCGAAAGCTTAACACAGTGCTGGAACATGCATAAATTTAACTCATAGTAAGTGAGATTTAGGAGCGCTCATCAGCAGAGACTACAATTCCTAAATACGAACTCTCCTCATTGTGTAATGAGCAATGCGGCCTTTACAGATGATAGAACATGTTCTTTTGGGAGACATTTGATAGTGTCAAAATTAAAATACTATAAAACAACAAAAAAATAAAATAATGAGCATTGTTTGGATTTTAATATTTTTATAAGTTTTTGTACCTTGCTGTTTCTGATCCAAAGGAAATAACCTATAGGCCGATTCCCTTTTTCCTTATTTTCTATATCTCAACAACCAAGAAGTCAGGGCTTCTTTGAGTCTGAAATTAAACCCAGTGAAAACTTGCCCTTGATAAAATGCTTATGCACTTTTCATCAGAGTGACAGCTGCCTCTCCAGTGAGCTTTCTTCAAGGATAGAAAGGTTGAGAAAGAGGAAGAGGAAGCACATATGACAGGAAGTAAAAATATGTATAATTCATTCTTGATCATTCTGATATTAGCAATTCCCCAAACTTGAATTCCCTCTACTCCATTAAAATAATTACTAGGATGTCAAATTGACTTCCTTTTATAGTATTTATTAAGACCTCAGGGTATTGCACTTATAAATGCACTGATAAATGTAGAAACCTCTGTTAAAGGTTTCCAAATCCTATGGAGCACATGGAAACAACATTTTGGTGGGGGTGAGGGGGGAAGAAAAGACCCTAGAATCATGATATGTCAGACAGTTTCTCTGAGAAAGATCACCTGGTGTCAACCGCCATCCCCCACCCTTCCAGTTTTATGAGTGATACAATTTCTTTGCTTTTTATACTTGCATCTATTCTTTCATTGTAGACTGACCTGGTCATTTCTTTGGAGTCTTTTTTGGTTGATTCAAATCAGTGTCTGCATCTCCAGAGTATTTATAGCAACACACTTTCCTCATCAAGTTATTCTCGGAGTAATTGGTGGTAAATATGGTCACTTACTTTTGGTTGTGTCATTTGAAACCTTGTGTGTCATTTGTGTCATGTTCTCAGATTCTTCCTGGTAATCGGTTCCCC
Source organism: Mormoops blainvillei (assembly GCA_004026545.1). NCBI lineage: Eukaryota > Metazoa > Chordata > Mammalia > Chiroptera > Mormoopidae > Mormoops > Mormoops blainvillei. The sequence continues at coordinate 29,501 of PVJD01006603.1, read as the reverse complement.
GTTCTAGGTAATTCTATTAAGCCACTGATGCGTAATGCTACCCTGGTTCAACACCTCTGAAATCCTCCCTGGACTCAAGGGCACCGTCTCACTTAACCATTATAAACATTAAACTCTTAGTGAGATGAGCTTCTTTGAAGTGTGACTAGAGCTAAGTCCAACTCCCAAACCAGCACTTCAGACAGCCTGCTCGTGTCTTGTTTGGGGGAACTTAATGACCTTCCAATCTGCACAACATGCCACTCTCTGAAACACCTGAAGTGATTATTACATGACTGCGAACCTCATTTAGCAGCTGCTTTGTATTCCTGAAGCGGCATTCACCATGATTGAGTTTCTGCCATTCAGCGCCACGTGTTTTTCAAAGGCTCTCTAAGTTAATTGGCTGTGGCAATTGACATATTAATTGCAAGCACCTAGGTCAGCACTCTGCCTATAAAGTAGGTTGACTCAGTGCCATGGTTTCCTGAAAGATCCCCCTGTCCTAACATGGATGGCGAAAAGACCATGGGGCAAGTGTGTGTATTCAGCTACAGCTTTAAGAAAGGCTTTGGAAAGTGGATATGGCCTAGGGGCCCAAGCCCTTTATCGCTGAAAACTACAGCTAAATTTTTAATGTAGGCAGGAATGATTCCCTTGGAGCTCAAGGGCGCGTAGTCACCTTCAGCATCTCTTTCTGATCCCCAGGCATGCTCGTGGCAGAGGCCTTTGAGCACACTCCAGGCATCCAAACAGCCAGCCTGAGCACGTACTTGAAGACCAACCTCTTCCTCTTCCTGTTTGCACTTAGTTTTTACCTGCTTCTCAGACTGCTTGACATTGATCTGCTATGGTCTGTGCCCATAGCCAAGAAGTGGTGTGCCAACCCCGACTGGATCCACATTGACACTACGCCTTTTGCTGGCCTCGTCAGAAACCTCGGGGTCCTCTTCGGCCTGGGCTTTGCCATCAACTCAGAGATGTTCCTCAGGAGCTGCCGAGGGGAAAACGGCTACAAGCTGAGCTTCCGGCTGCTCTGTGTCGTGGCCTCGTTGACCACACTTCAGCTCTACCATTTCGTCAAGATCCCCACTCACGCAGAGCATTTATTTTACATGCTGTCTTTCTGTAAAAGTGCATCCATCCCACTGACTGTGGTCGCTCTGATTCCCTACTGTATCCATATGCTAATGAAACCGAGTGAAAAGAAGGTTAATTAGAGTTGCGCAGAATTAGCGCCCTGTGGTCCCAGGATGACCCTCCCCTTCCCTCGTCCTCCAGGAGAAGCACAGCGCAGGGAGAGACTGGGGGATCCTAAGCCTCAGGTGCAAAATGGCAGCCACAGGCCCCTTCCCACGCCCACCTCTGTTAAGTTCGGCCCTCACCGTGGTCTCGCTCTCTCTCTTTCTCAAGTTAGTTGTCAACACTTACAAACAAAAATCTGAATTTCTATATTTTCTTGAAAAATCTGATGATATGGCCATAGAGGTCCTGCTTCCGCCGGTGGAGGCAATCAATTGTTGCCGACTGTCCCCAGTAGGAGGCAGGCCCTACCCATTTATCGTAGTCCTCGGCATGCCAACACGATCCTCAGTCTCAGATACTAATATCATCTTCAGCTGCTTCTGGCTCTTGGGGGCGTTTTAGTGTCAGTCAAATCCAGCTGCCTCCGTTTTCAGATGAGGAAATGGAGGCTCACTCATATGAAAGAACTGGCCGTTGTCATACCACTGTCAGAACAGGAATCTGAACCCAAGTCTTCTGACATGTATTTCCATTATGCTATGTTTTCTTTCTTCGTATTCAAGAGCTAATAATGTGTCATTTGTTTTTGTACAGTCTATGACAATTGCCATGTAAATCAGCTACTTTTGTAACTGACATTAAAATGCCACGTGCCGTTTGACTTATACCATGCCTGGAGGACCTTGAGGGGCCTGGCGATGGCTCTAGATGTGGATACATAGCCAGGGGAAAGGAAACGGGCCAGGTTACCGTGGACTTGAACCTCTGCATGACTCCTGGCCTCTGTTTTATAGTAGTGATTTCTAATATTTCAATAAATGCTGCAGAAGGTACTGTGCTTAGAACATCATTTGCCCCCAAAAGGTTTATCTCTTTACCATGACATCCTTATACTTTATTTTTAGGAGCCAATTTTTCAAAACTAGGGAAATCAAGTGCCTTCCTCAAGGTCATGCACCAACCAGGAAAACTATTAAATGCTTGTATCTGTTAGCTGGGTTAACTTTTTTGTATACTGAACTGTGATTAAAATCTACAGGCTTACTTTAGAAAATTATTATTGATGGAATATTAATATTACACTAAGCATTTCTTAGTAGGGTTTTTTCTCATTGGATCTAGTAATTCCGGACTTTAAGTTGATAACCCTGTTATTTCAATCAAGTACGTTTTGAGTCAGATTTTGCTACATATCTTAGTGACCTGTGATCTACCATAGTGTTTCATGTAATTCTTTTCAAGGATATCAATACATAATTATTTTAGATGATGCCATATTAAATAACCCATAAATGCTTATGAAAATATAACAAACAGTTCAAGCGAGTACTATTTGACAAGCTGTTAGTTAAAGATAACAGAAACTCTAAAACTCAAAGTAATTGTTGGTCCATTTCTAGGTATATTTACAGAGTATATTCTGTTGCTTTTACAAAACGCACTTAATAGGTCTCTTTTTAAAAGATAACTGAACTTGATTTTATTGATTAGGTGATTCCTAAGCAAAAAACTGAGGTATGAAGAAATATTATATTTTTACATTTATTTTTTGTTTTTCAATTACAGTTTACATTCACTGTTATTTTGTATCAGTTTCATGAGTACAGCTTACTCGTTAGGCAATCATATACTTTACAAAGTGTTCACCCCGATATTTCCAGTCCTTACCTGGCACCATACATAGTTATTGCAATATTATTGACTGTAATTCCTATGCTGTACAGAAGAAACATTATCTTAAGAACAAAATTTTTCTCGTATTGATGAGACATTTGGGGTGAAAGAGAGACAAATGATCCTTAACCTGTGACCCCCATTCATTGGTTCATGCCTTCCAGGTGGAGTGACCTTAGGTCATCACTTCAATCCTTTCACACTTCATGATGCATTTGCCTTGTCACTCTTTCTTCCTCACTTGTCAGAGGTCTCGTTCCTGTCCAAGAGCTCTTCCTCAAGATTTCAATTGACATTAGTAATGGTAATGCCGAAAAATCTCCCATCCCCATGAAGGTTCAGCCTGCTCCTACCAAGCCCTGAGGACACAGGGGCATTAATGATAGCCAATAGATTCTGCTGCAACGAGTGGCCCCATCATAAACCCCTCCTCATAGTTGTCTTCGGTACCCCACAGGGAGCACTGTCTATTGGACGATACGTGATCCCCAGAAGGGGAGCGCGACAAGGTATGGGCTCATTTTCTGTAATTAACCCCCAACCACCTGCCATCATCCCTGGAGTCCCGTGTGATGAGGTTCCCCTTTTCACTCTAGTTGAAGTCCCCCAGAGGGATCTGTATGGTGGCAAATGGCTTCTGCAGATGAAACTGCTTAGGCAGCAAGAGGAACAGCTCCTCCCAGCCTTGGAGAAAGTGTCTGCTTTTAATAACAATGAAAAAGACTCGTCAGCTCCCAGTTTATTTGCCAAAGTAAGTGGAATGTAGCTCATTTGACTTCCTGTTACTATATCCATATATTCAAAATGTCTACACACCTATATATTCAGAAGAAAAATATCAACGTCATGAGCTTTCAGGATGAAAAAAATCTAGACAAGTGACTTGAGAAAGTGTTCAATCTAATATATATTTGAAAAGAAATGCAAAGGAATTTATTATTACTGAAACTAGCTATCAAGAAGAGTGATAAATCTCTTTCCTTTGACAACCTTGTGATTGGACATCTGTCTTAGAAGGTTAAATTGGTGACTTCTTTGAATCTATTTCAGTATAACAGACGGGTGATTAAAAAATTATTATAAGGTGCTGCCATGACTGGTGTGACTCAATGGGTTGAGCATTGTCCCACAAACTGAAAGGTCACTGGTTCGATTCCCAGTCAGGGCACATGCCTGGGTTATGGGCCAGATCCCCATCTGGGGGTATGTGAGAAGCAACCATTGTTGTTTCTCTCCCTCACTTCCCCTCTCTCTAAAAATCAATAAATAAAATCTTTTAAAAATGATTATAAGGTGCCCTTGAAGCTCAAAGTTATATCTCTAAATGTTTTATATTTATTCAAAATCTGCAAATAAATCCAAGATTAAATTGATAGATACACATAAAAACCTTGGTATAAGAGAAAGTAAAAAACAAAACAAACAATAAAAATAAAAAAAGTGGTTTTAAAATGTGATTTGTTTCTTGGGTATATTAAAACTATATATTATAGCACTTTTTAACTGGACTTTTTACCCTGATGGAAGTATTCTACATCTGTGCTGTCCAAAATGGTAGTTTATAGCCACATGTGTCTACTGAGCTCTTGAAAGGCAGCAAATGCAGCTGAGGAACTACATCTTAAAATTTTATGCAGGTAATTTGTTGAGTTGTACACTTGAAACCTGCATGGTTTTATTAACCAATGTCACCCCAATAAATTCAATAAAAAAAAAATTTTATTTACTTCTAATTAATTTAAATTTAAACAGCCCTGTGTATTTAGTGGCTATTGAATTAGATAGCAATAGCACAGATCAAGTCGCACAGTGCTTTTCTCTGAGGAAAAAAGAACATATTTTTTAAAATATTGTCCCCTAGACCACATTCCTGTGAGACAATATGAATCAGTATTAGCTGCTTTATTTTCATACGAAGAAATTGATTTGTTGGCAGAACACGGACAAAATATCTTACCCCAGTTCAGGGATCTTTTGATTAGCCCACAGGTGTTATTTTTCAGATGAAATAATAATGGTAATGGGTAAATTCCATTGTGATCTTTACACATTCATAAGAAAAATTTAACTTGTTTGGTAACTGGCACTCAGCCTTTCTGGGGCTTAAAGGATTAAAGTGACCATAAAAAGGTAACAGTGAACTCAGCTGCATTTTTTAGGGACACCCTCTACAGGCTGTGGGTCTTTGTGCAGCTTGCTCCCCTCTCCCTCTGTCCTGTGGGCTCTAGCGGCCCTGGTCTCCTGGGACTCTTAGCTCTGTTGTCTCACATCAGGAAGTCTGGGTAGCCCTCCTTGCATTGTGTCCTGGAAACTCTCCCGGGGCCACAAAGCGGGGTGAAGTTTGACCCAACATTTGTGACCACATTCTAGATGGCTGCATCACTTTCTAACAAAGTTGTTCTGCTTGTGTGTGTCTACCGTTCCTGCATCTTGGACACCAGTACTTCTGTGGCTATTGAGAAACTATTCAAAAAAGAATTACTAGTGTCCAGTTGCACCTGAGGATTTTGCCCTCATTGACTGATTGTCCTAGTCGCTCTGAAAATTGCGAACATCTTTCTGGATGAATACCCGGACCTCAGTGTGGCCAAGAAGCTAACGAGGTGTTTTTAATTTTTGCCCCATCCCCTTACATTTAATGCTTTCCAATGGTAATCTCACACTACAGGTAATGTGGTGCTACTTGTTAATTTTTTTAAAAGATTATATTTTGGTTTTCTTTTTAAAAATATTAACATCAAGAAAGATCTAGAGAAGCAACAACTCCAGAAACTTCTGCCAAATGACAGCAACTTATGGGAACATTCTAAGAATTCGAAGTGCTTCATTTTAGCTCTGCAAAGGACAAATACAGTTTTTGTCAAATTTGAGACTGGTTAGATGTGGTGTACTAATTACTGTCTTTGCTCTTCTTTGATGGTGATCACAGTAATGACTTAGAAGAAATCACATCTCATTTCTTTTGGCAGCACAGAAGTGATTGTTCTCAAGGAGAAAGAAAATGTGAAGACTGAGGTTATAAAGGTTAACGTAAAGCCGATTAATTATTTTCTGTTTCGAACTTTAAAATTTCTTAGAATCTTTTCTTTTTTTCCTAACAATTTGCCATGTGATTTCAGAAAAGAAACTGTCTTTGGTTCAAAAAACCATGATAGTTTCCCAAAGAACAATATCTTGTGAGGACAGGGGCAGGTCATGAGTGAGGGTGGCAGTTGCGGGCCTGCTGAGCGGGCTTCGTGGCACAGATGAGGGGCTGCCTAGAGGAGAATTAGCTCTGGCAGCACCGCGTCCATTTCCAGTGTGGGCCAAACTGAGAGCAGGAACTGCTTCCTTGGGATGACCTGCATACTGTGCCGGGGGAGCAGGCCATAGGCACGTCTGGGAAAGAGATCCAGAAATGATTGAGAGCTTCTTTTATTTCTCTCACTGTCCCCTACCCTTGCACATCAATCGGGTCAATCACACTCTAACTTCTGTTCAAAGAATGGACTCTTTTCCTGGACTCAGCCTGTGTGTTATGAACAGTATCGGCCAGATTGTCACCTTTGCTCACACACATCCTGCCATTAATTGGAGTAGTTTTCGAAAGGGGGACATTGCATTTACCCATCTTCGTCTTTCATAGACGACACCCTTGCCCTCGAGCTTCACAATCCTGCACTAAAAACATTCGACTGTCAAGAACTCTTTTTCTGCAGAATCATTCCAAATTCTGCCTTTTAACAATTTTTGGGATGAAAGAAATGGTAGAGTCCCTGCTATCTTTCTATACGAAGATTGCATTGACTTAACACAGGAAAAGCAAATGTCCCTGAGTTTGTGAGATCTTATTGTGCATCTTATTCTTTTAGCATTGGGATGTTGATGCTCTGCCTCATGTTGACCGATCAAGAGGTGGTGCCACCCATCCCTACATGGATGCCGAAGGGTATCAGGACATAAGGGGGCAGGTGCAAGCAAAGTCAAAGACAGACAGATGTACAACAGACTTCACGGAGTTTGGCAGCAAGCGTTCTGGACTGGAGTCATCAGACCTGGTTCTAGTCTGTCTCTGCATCTGAGCACTGGGGTGCTGGGAGGTCATTGAACGTGGGTGGGTTCAGTTGACTAATTTCTCAAATGAAGGGCTTAAAGTGGACTTAGAATGGAAGGTTCATTCCAGCTCTGACATTCTGCAGTTCTAAGGATCTCATTCAATGAAATTGGAAGAAGAGGCAGAGTATATTAAATTTTACTCACATGTAATAAATAAGGCTATAAATTCTAAAGAACATCCCATTTTATAATTTGCTATTTAATAAACAACTTTAGATTTATATAACACATTTCAGTCTTCAAAACATTCTATTCCTGTACAAGTCTGAATTTTACAGCTATGAAAAGAGATGCATGGAGACATCTTACAAAAGAGATCCTATAATTAAATTACCAGCTCCATTTCCCCTTTCTTAACATCCTAAAGAGGAAAGTCTTCTTGCTGGGAGAGACACTAAGGTGTCACATATAATAACTGGCTGAGTGAGAAGAAGAGAAGGAAAAGTTCGCTCTGTGGGAGGAAAGTGTCTAGAAATTTAAAATATCATTTTAGTAAGTTTGGTGTGGACTAATTATGGATCTCTCAAAGACACAAAGATAAAATTTACATTTTAATTCTTTGTGGTTGTTATGTGCTTCTTGAATGCAGCATGACTCTAACACCATATTATATGATAGCAAGATTTTTGAAGATGACCATGCTAAATGAAAATTAGAGATCCAGTTCCAAATAGCATTTAAGATCTTTTAAGGCTCAAACAGGGCCCATTCTGTCCATCTTTTCCTTTTCTCTCTAATCTCCCTACCCACCCACTTGACAAACACTTATTAAAATCATTCAGGTGTTAGATATGCAAGGGATGACTTCAATCTAGGTCTTTCTTTGGGGAGATCCCCAGAGGTTCCAGGTTTACCTGCTGCAACTGTGGGGGGACCCCAGGCTGATCTCTGGCCCCTGGGCTTTGAGAAGTGTACTGAGGCTATCCCCAGTACAAGCTAGCTGGTAACGTTATTCCCCATCTCTTTTAACCCACCCTATTTCAAATTCATTCTCTTCTTGAATCACTTTCTTTTCAGCTCTGGTTATATCCTACCAATGGAGTTAGGATCATTCCTAGTCTAACACCAATTTTATCAAATGACAGAATGACAAAGCAGAATCACAAAACACCCAGTCCCTAAGTAAAAGCCTCCTTCACTTAAAGCATAATAAAGCAGGGTACATGATATGCTCCTGAAAAAGCACTAGGATGAGTTGTATCCAGTTATATTTTCTTTTCATAGTAATGACATTTGACAAAATTAATACTCCTTCTTTTAATCAATATTTTTGGAAAATCTCTAGATGTAAGGTCATATTTTAAGGTCATTTAAACACACATCAATACTGCAGCATTATATTACTTTATACTTATGTTTCAGTATTTTTATTAATAAAAATCTAACTATTAAGATTGTATTAATCTAAAAGTAAAAACAACTACTACAAAAAAACGACTTCATGGCTTAAACAAGTAAGAGGTGTCTTTTTCTGGAGGTAGGCAGCTCAGACTGGAGCAGCTTTTCAAGAATGTCTAGAAATCAAGCTCAATTTGTTTTCCTGTTCTGCCATTTTTGGTCATATTCAAATGATCACAGAATGGCTGTTGTGCATTCAGAAGAGAAGAAAGAAGGATAACAGTTTTTCTTTGGTCCAGGCTTTATTCCAGAAGAGACAGCCTCAATAGAGACTTGGGCACACATTTCATTGACCAAAATGGTGTTACATGGCCTCCCTGAGCTGCAAGGGAGTCTGGGAAGGCAATTACTTCATTTTCTAGCCTCTGTAATAGAGGCAACCAAGGGAAAGGGGTGTAGAATTGAGTGTCAAATGAGCTCATCTATGATGCCTGCCATAGTGACTTACATATTAATATATATAACAATGAATGCAATTTATAGCAGTATTCCTCCCCTGCAGCCTACTAGATGGTTTCACAGTAACATGCAAAGAATATAAAGACAAAATGCTTCCTAAATCATAAAAAATACTTTGTGAATGTTATCTTGAGGTATATTTAAATGATTAAATTTTCAACTTCCAAGGAATTTTATGAAAACATGGCTTATCTCCAACTTTGATTCCATAATTGATATATCGAAAATACATATTCTAAACCAGTATGATAGCATTATGTTCTCTCTTTTCAGTAATCATTCTTAATAATTGTAGGCACTGTTCTGGGTAACCTTGGTTGAACATTTCCCTTTTTATCTCTGGCTATTTTGTTGTTCTCACATTTATCTATTTGTATCTCAGAGTAGAAGCTGTACCTGAGTTACAAACAGGAGAGAACTGTCAATTCACCAGCTGGCTATGTATTCTTCTTCCTTAATCTACTGCACATTTTGTCCAAGTGCTGATTTATTTCATTGAGTAGTTGCATCCAGACAGCTATATGCCAATCATTTGTACCCTGATTACTCATTATGAGCCTTAGGATACCATACAATTCACTAATGAGCGCATTATAATGCTGGCTAGTGCCAATTAGATGATAATCATGTATACTGCTTTATTTACAGTCCACCCATTTAAATTAATTGGGCATTTAATTGAACACAGTGTGAAGGGAATCAGAATGGGGTTTCTAAGCTAAGTTACTTTCATCTTGCATCTTTAACAGGTAGGTTAGCTTATTCACTTGATCTGGAAACTTAAAGCAAATGCAAATAGACATTATTTTATAATGGCACACACACACACATGTAAATTTATCTCAAAATGTGTTTGAAAACAGCAATAAAATTTCTAAATTTGTAATCTCTACTAACATCCTACTGTGACCTGATTACAGAGAGAGTCTAAATGCATGAGATATTAATAAATCCAACCCTTGGTTGGAAATAAGAGATGTGATCTTAAACCAACCTGATGAGAATGTTCTGATATTTTCTTAGGATAAGAAATTTACATTTAATTCATGAATAAATATGTGATAAGTCATACCTAATTATGATCATATATTTTTCTCTTTCAGAACATAGTATCAAAATATTGCAGAATCTACATTTTTTAGTGAGTGTTTAATTGCCAAAAATTGCCTGCATCAATGCGCCATTACGTTCGAAGTGTCTTTTCATTGAAATAATTTCCTAAAAGCACATGTAGAATTGACATAGAGTAACTATATGAAAAAAAAGTTTCTAGACAAAAGGCTCTTGAGGCCAACTCTTACTTTTTTCTCATAGTAATATTTTTGGTTTATGGACATCTGCCTCCATGGAATTTTGACAAGCACCAAATGACTGAGGGTCTCTTCCTAAAATAAGTTGGAGGATCTGCTGTTCCAGCTATTCATAAGAACTCTTCATAGGAAAAAAATCATAATTCTAATAAATTAATTGGAATTAAACTTATTTTGGAAAGAGGACCTCAGGGGAATTAGATCATATGGCAGTTTTTAAAGTTGCATTCTGTTACACTAAGGCTAAGCAATCTTAGTTCTCTCCCTTTTTCAACTCAACTCAAACAGGTGAATGAAATAAAATGATATAAAGAATTTTAATCCCTCTGAGAAGAGTTAATATGATTTTAATTAGACATCATGATGTCTAATTCTAACAACATCTCTCTTTAGTCCAAATGGGTACCATGACCTTTGTCTAAACAAGTTGTCCAAAGTTTCCAAGCACAGTATAAAGACATGTTTCAAGAGAGAAGCTGGAATAATGTTTTTATAAGACTTGAATTGTAAAGGAACAACTGAGGCTTGGAACCTAGTTCTCCAACTCTGTCTGTCTGATAAAGCAGCCTCTACTCACATGTTTCTACTGGGAACTTGACATGTGGCTATAGCCTGAACTGAGATATGCAGTAAGTGTAAGAACACATCGGTGTTTGAATATTTAATATGATAAGTATTAATAATTTTTATATTAACTACATGTGGTAGCAAGAATATTTTTAATATATCGGGTTAAATAAAATATATTAACATTAATTTCACCTTTTTTGTTTTCCTTTCTTTAACGTAACTAGGGAATGCTAAGTGACACATGTGGCTCTCATTAGTGGCTCATGCTATATTTTGATTGGAAGGCACTGCTCTATCCTAACAAGCGGAATGAACATTTCCCACTTCTATCATCTTGGGGCTGACAAATTATGGACTCAAAAATGAACAAAAACAGCTCCTCTGCCCTTGGGGAGTTCAAAGTCTCATTACTCCAAGACCTCTCAGTAATTCCCATGCAGTGATGGGGACTGACTCCTGCACAGAGAACGCACTGGGTGATGCCCGGGAAGCTGCTGGACACTGGCCTCTCACACGCACTGGACCTAGTTTCTTTCATTTTCTACATACAGACATTTAAAACTAAATTATTACTGAAGGTCATTAGAAGTTAGCTTGGATTGCAATGTATGACACTGTATGTAAAAGTAAAATAGTCATCATTGCTTCTAAAAGGAAAAAAAAATAACCCATGGTGCTCTGTAATTGTTGCATTGTCTGTGTGTGAAGTTCTCGAGTCAAGTCAACTGATAGGGGCTCCTGTGGTGACCAGCTTGTAGTAGGCTCCTTTCTGGGCCATCAGTTCTTTATGGGTCCCCTTTTCAATCACTGTCCCCTGTGACACGACAGCAATGATATTCGAGTTCTGGATGGTAGACAAACGGTGGGCAATGACAATGCACGTCCGGCCTTCTCTGGCTTTGTCCAGGGCAACCTGCACGGTCTGCAAAGAAAAAAAGGACAAATGATGCAAAGATGCCTGCTTGTTCCCTGGTCCACCTTTGTAAGAGTTCTGTTCAATATCACCTCAGTAACATTGCAATTGTCAGGGGTTTAACCCAAAGACTTGACATGAAAGAAACACTGAATACAATGCATCAGTGGTTTGAATTGCAGTCTATAGGCTGAGAAATTTCAGTAAAGCAAGAGAGAACCAAATTATGAGGTATTATGCAATTTCAAAAAGACTTGATGGCCTACTCTGCTAAAATGAAACCAAAGAAACAAGGTTAAGGTAGGAATCATTGATCATTCCTGATTTTGTTCTTCATTGAGGACATTTTATCTGTCTCCAAAATGGAGTCCTGGTTTTTAAGGAGCTCATAAATAGAACATCTCATAATTGTGTTTTGCTCAATTGCATTTCCTGTCATGCAAACTTTGCATCAGATACTGCCTCTCACTTTGCGTTGTATGCTGTCCACCTGCTCTGCCACGTAACTTTAGAACTATAAAAACTGAGATGGCCAACAGATGACCTGGGTTATTTTACTTTACTGAAGAAATTAGCTAATTATTTTCCTTGAAAAAAATGTCACCAAGCCTAGAAAATATTTAAAAAATTTTTCTATTAAGGTTAACATATTTTTTTTAATTTGAAGTGATCCTATTTTTAAATCACTTTCTCTAGACTATTGTCCTTGGCTCCACAAAGTATTGGCAATTTCTCCTGTTAATTAATCAGAAAATTAAAAATAGTGCCATTTTAGAAAGATGAATATTACAGCAAAAGATTCGTTTATAATGATCTAAGACTTCAGAAAATCAATACGTACCTTTTCACTTTCTGTGTCTAAGGCAGAAGTAGCTTCATCTAGCAGTAAGATTTTAGGGTCTCGCACGATGGCCCGAGCAATAGCGATGCGTTGTTTCTCTCCACGAGAGAGTTGAGACCCCTGAGACCCAACGTTAGTTTCATATTTCTGGAAAGAGTGTGATAAGTTTGAAAACTAGTAGCAGCGATTGCTGTTGTGCTGTATGAAGCCCACATCGCTGACCCCTCTGGAGATTTAAACAATTTATTGTGTTTTGAAATTGGAACTAGTAAATGAGTTCTTCTATGCAGCATGTCAAATCCATTTAGAAATCTAAGAGAAACGTGGAGTTTGTGATGCTTGGTGGGGGGAGGCGGGATGCAAGAGGACTGTGATCTCCTTCTCTGCATTTCTTTTAGCTTTGTATTTTTTATCTCTTTCTCCCTGTGTGTGAGATTCTCCCCTGATTCAAGATTCCCTGATTTCCAAGCACTCTGTAGAAGCTGTCTCTGGGAGAGAATCATCCTAGGAGCGGAAGGGCCTTGTGAGAGACCTGCCTGTCTGGCCCCGTGTGGAGGACACATCGTTCTAGAGCAAGGCCTAGGTGTGAGTCTCCTCTCCTTTCTGCTGCTTACTAGCTCTGTGACCATGAAAGTATTATTTAAATTTCTCTGAGGTACAAACTAGTCTGAAAAATGCAGATATTGATAACTAGTTCACAGATTTGTCGTGCGTTGTAGATGAAATTATGAAGGAAAATTTCTTGCTAAAAACTGGGCGTGACTATATAAAAATAATTAATATTTATGGAATATTTACTATGCATAAGGTATGGTGCTAACTATCCTAGCCAGGTTGCCATTTAATAGTCACAAAAATCATTTTCCCCCTATTTCACGGATTACAAAACTTCAGCACACACAGGTAAGAAAATTGTGTAAAGACAAACAAATAAAAAGCAGCGACAGTAAAATCTAAATCCAGGTGTGTCTAGCTTCTGAGCCCTGTCCTTGAGCACCACTCTATGGGTCTTCCACCAGGTCGGCCTCGGCCTCCCTTGCCTCCAGACAGATGCTCAACCAAGCCAAGTGAGATTCGTAATAACCTACTTTGTCCTACTTTAACCACTGAGAAAAAGTGCTCAGTGAGAGGTATTACAGGGAAGCTTACACAAGAAAGATGCAATAAATTAACTCCAAGCCAGTGTCTCCCACAAAACGAGTAGGCACCCAACAAAGATTCGTGGAACAAATGAATCCTCCAGTGGACAGACCAGCTTTGCTTTTCACTGAGGATACAGCAAATAGTAATTTCCACATTAGGCTGCCCAAGTTAGAATGAGGCGAGAGCCTAAAACGTAGAAGCCGTTGTGAAAAGAACTCAGAAAAAGGCCTAGCACAAACACCACAAAATTCATAAACATAGTGACTTACAAAGAAAACAAATTTCCTAGTGGCCTTTAAGAGAAAGCAAGGGAAAAAGTTAAATGTAATATTTGGCTCCTAAAATTCAGCTTCCATGTCTTAATTTTCTTGGCGATCAATCATCAAGAGGGACTCTTGGTAGACAGAAAAGTTTAGAGTCGATATGTGCTAAGTTTAAACTTGGCTCTGGAAAAGTGTGATACACTAAGGCAGACGCAACCTGCCCCACCAGCTGCAGTTTATGCTGCCAAGCAATGAAATTATCATGATGACAATAGTAACAGCGGCAGCTTTCATTGTATGGCTATTATGTATATTCTTTCATTGTAATGTTGTTTTTTACATTTTGCAGATGACTGAGTCTCAGAAAAGATAAATAATCATCCCAAAGTTACACAACTAATAAGTGGCAAAGCTTAGATTCAAACGGATGTCTACTTTAAATCTCGGGGCTCTTTTTTTTTGCTATGCTAAGCTGATGCTCAATGTGCTACTGCTTTATGTACAAGAAGCTCTACAGCATCCTTTGTATGTGATAATATAATACTTTCCCAAACTAAAGAGTATGTTAATGAAGGACATTTATTTTGCTTAAAGACTGAGATGAACCCCAGGCACTAAGAAATAAATTGTGTGGCCTTTGACCTTCTCCCTGAGCCTAAATCATAATAGCCTTTAGTTGTTCTGCCTCTCCCCATAGGGGATAACTCTCAGTTGGTACTTACCTCTGGGAGAGACATGACGAAGTCATGCAGCTGGGCCTGCTTTGCGGCTTCTATGACTTTTTCCATGGGGATATCTTTGGTGTTGTCCCCGTACTTGATATTGTCCATTATGCTGCAGGCAAACAACACCGGTTCCTGGGAAACAATCCCGATGTTCGAGCGGAGAAACTGGACATTGACTTTTTTGCTGTCATGCCCGTCTATCATCTGCCAACAGAGGTGACAGCCAGGAAATTAAGTTTTAGAATTCTAGCAGTGAGAAACGTTCTTATTCTAGAGTCAGTGTTACGTAGGACACGCTCTGCTTAAGAGCTAGCAGTCCCAGCACCCTTGGGAATAAAGTATGTTGCCTTTGACCCCTAGAGGTGGTATCTGTCAGGATGGTGTAAAGTTATGATCAGACTATGTTTTTATTTGTTTGTTTCCCAAAACCTCACTCTACAGGAGGTACAAATGAGGATGGTACTCAGGGGAGTATTTAGTTTTTTTAAAAAAATTCCCCTTATATTGTGGTGCAAGACATTCTCTGCAAGTTTGCAGAACTCTCAGTTTTGAGACTCCATGGGTTATAAAATTGGACAACATAAGAATCAACCCTGCTTCCATGATCATATTGACACTAACCTCTGCATAACTGAGAGAGTAGGCCCAAATAAGAAAGAAGTACATTTACTCACTTACTCAGTCAATCAACAAACATGTACGGAATTCCCTGCCACAAAGGCACCATGCTAGGCTGTCTTTTATCTGCTACAAGAAGAAAACATAATCTCTTCCTAAGAACTCACTCCCTAGGGAGGCAGTTAAGTATAAGAACTCAAATACCTACCATTTGAGCTGGTTCACTTCAAAGTCCTAGAATAGTTAAGATACAGTATGTCTAACATACTACTGTTAAGTATTTGGCCCGATGATTTCAGAAAAAGACTACATTAAATGGTGTGGACATATTATATTGTAGATAACTTCTCAGCAGCGGAAAAAGCAAACCCTATCAGAGAAAGCATAAGGCATTCCTCAACAATTAGCCTTCTCTCATTTTCCATAGTGCTTATAGCCTGCAAAGCACAATTTAATACCTAATGAAATACTGCTGCTGTTTGCTAGTTCTTTTATAGTACTAGTATTGTAAGCTCCTGCAAGACAGAGACATGCTTCACACTCCTTAGAGTCTCTCTCAGGGACGAACACAGTACTGCACCCCATGGGTATCCAATCAAATGTTGAAAGGTTGAATGCCTGCATTTGGTAGCTTCCTTAAGAGCAAAGAGGATTTTTCAAAATTGCATAAAATGTGGTGTTTCATCTACTTAAAAGCATTTGTGGAAATATTATACCATGATAACAAAATGTAACATGTCCACAAAATCATAATGATTTCTTCATGGGCATTGCTCTCCACCTGTGACCAGAACATTCACTGAGCACATTTAGAGAAATATGCTTAATGTATATATATTTTCTCAGCATTTCTCTTCATAATGTTTTCTTTCCTTATCGCAAGGAAAATTAAATTATTCAGGGAAATTTTTTAAAATGCCCTTTTCAAAATGTTAAATGAAACAGTCAAGAGTGGAGCAGAATAAAGAGTTGTCAGACCCATGCCGCTAAATCATATCTTAGAAAACGACTGCGGATGCACTCCAAGAAAATGAGAGTGAAAAGCAAGAGAGAGAAAGATATGGGCAGCTGGAAATAAGGACTCTACTCTAAGAAACATTGAGGAAACCCACAGGGTGACACTTACTCAGCAGGTACAGGTTGTAATTAGCCCAGGCAGTGGTAGAAATGAGGGAAAGGAGCAGGCCCTTCAAAACAGGTAGCAGGATAGACACACTGGAAGAACACAAAGTTTTAAGAAAGACAGGGAATGCGAGAAAAAAGAAAACCTTTCTGAAAAATGAGGAGATGTAATGCTAATATACCTCACTACTTGACTATAGGATGAAAATTCGTTATTTACATAATCATAATACAAGTTATTAGTTGATTTTCAACTTTTAGAATCAGCCTAGAGTGAAAGCGTGAAAGATAATAAATGTTATAAACAGAATGTAAGCATTTTGCACTCTTGATCATAAAAAAGTGTAGTATTAGGACTGGACAGGTAAAAGGGGGGAAGGGCAAAAATAAAGATAGAATTGCTAATATTTTCATCTTAGGAAGAATTCAAGGGACGTTAGCTATATATAGGTGGTAAAAAACCAGAAATATATTAGTTAAATTTACAAATAGAGGAACTTTTATATATTTATATTGGGAGGAGGTGGGTGAAGGAGGAAGAGCAGTGAGGGTGAGCTAAATCTCCGTCTCTTGAAAATAAATCAACAGAATCCGAATCTATTAAATCATCAAACAGCAGCATAAGCATATTATTTAGAGACATTGAGGTAATCACTGGGGGATCTAAGAATATCAGTGGTTGCTTTGAGCATAGTAATGGGGGAGTGGGACAGAGGGTAGAATAAAAACTCGCTTTTCATTACTAATTTTTTGTATTTTATTTTGTACTCCTCTGCATACATTATTTGGAAAGGAAGAAAAGAAAAAAAAGGAGGAAAAATAGAAAGAAATGCTGTGAAAAATAGCAACAATGTAATCCACAAAATTGTTAAGTATTCTCAGCAAAGCTTTATGGAGCATGACTTCCATTGGAGTTCCTTATACTATTTAGATTTAAGCTTCTTGAACCAAGATTGTCTCTGATTTTTTTTCCTACTGAATCCCCTTTCTTACTCATTTATCATTGTGTCCCTCCCTTATCACCCCCACTTTTTCCATTCCCAGTCATTAGTCTCCTGATTAGTCTGCACTTTCTGCTCCATTTACGGGTAAGTGAATGCTTCTGTTAAATACACTCATCTCCAGCTTTGCAGTGTGCCCAGTTTTCTTTGTCTAACTGGCCAGCAGGCCATCTGGAACTGGGAAGAATATGATATTAGAAGTTGTAAGGTAAAATCAGGTCAACCAGCGAATGATGGGCACTAGAAACTACCCACAGGGGTGAGTGTCCAAGGCGAGCGCTTTAGAGTCTGGCAAGTTACAATCTTGAAGACCACATTCAGGGGTTAGAGGCATCCTGCAGAAAGCAAGCTTCTCTAAAGCATTTACATTGCTTACCACCTTCCCTTGGTCAGGATCATAGAAACGTTCCAACAGCTGAATGCTGGTGCTCTTGCCACATCCGCTGCTTCCGACAAATGCCAGTGTTTGCCCTGGACTAACCGACACTGAGAGACCATTCAGAACTTGTACATTAGGCCGAGAAGGATATGTAAATTTACAGTCAACAAAGTCAACCTGCCCCTGGAAATTGTCCTGTGGGTGGCAAGATTAGAATTACATATATTCTTACTAGGCTCTAGAATAGTGAAAATCCACATAAATCTGAGTTTTAAATCCCTACTTAAGATACCTTCAACCCCATGCTGCCAAAATGCAAAGTATAAAGACAACAACTTAATGAAATGGCATTCTATTCCCCGTTCTAGCAGGTGTAGAATAAAGGGAGGCTTGAGCAGTGAAATTAACAATATTTGAGCTCTTACACCCCTTCTAGCCTAAGGGGGTTCCCTTGTCATCCATCGCTTGACATTCTGGAAGAATGTCAAATGGACGAGAGTAACTACAGTGCATGATTATATCCCACAAGCCAGGAACTGTCCAAACCCTTAGAGCTCTGTTCCTCCAAAGAATTAAAATAAGAGCATTACACTTGAAATGACTTAGAAAGTTACATAACTCCTGCACTGCAAAGGTGAATACCTTCCGTTGTACTATCGGAATCATGAATTCGAGAAATGGACATTTAATAGACCATACAGAGACTTTATTTTTATTGAGCTGAAGGAGAAACAGGTCCTTTGAGCAATTTAAAAAGATTTCTGAATTTAGGTTAGTTTTACTAGGGTTTAGATTTGCTTTGCTCTCCTGAACATATTTGGATATTTAAAAACAGGCAGGGAAAATTTAAAAACACCTGGAGAGACTATCGATTAGAAGAAAAGATATTTTGTTAAGGTTAAATTAATTTTCTAGTCGTCCATATGAATGAGTTAAAACTTGAACCCAGACAAACATGAATTACATCAATATTGTTTGACAGGAAGAACTGGTTTTTCTACATTTCATACCATTCCAGAACATCAGTAAAAATCATGGTGGCTGGGCTGCTTCATTATTCTGGAACGAAGTGTGTTTTATAGCACACAGAATTCAGCGTTCACCGGATATTGTTGCCTTCTTCAAATGCCTGCTTTATGAATAATTTTTAATGCTAATTTACTTCATTTTTTTACATCTATAAATCTGTCTGCCCATTCTGAGTGCATATGAATGAACCCATACACTGTAAAAATTTAGAAGCTGAGTGGTGGTGTTGTATGACCGGCCGCAATGGTTGTTCTGCACATACACATTAGCACATCCCTCCCCCACAGCCCTCGTACCCCCACCTCAGTACTTACCCATTTTTCTCCTGCACCGCTGTACACACTGATAGGAGGTCGTCGGTCCAGCAGTTGAAAAAAGCGTGCGGCTGATATTTTAGCTTTGGCATAACTAGGAGTGTAAGAGTAGGCTCTTCCGAGAGCTGTTGCACTCAGTACAACTGAAGAGATCACCCTGCAATTGGACAGATATCCATGAAGAGAGGGCTGTGGTGTGGTGACCTAAGAGACAGGAGTTAGGGGTCTGGCTCTAGTTCTGCTAGCAAAGACCCGAGCAGCCACAGGCAGGTCCCTTTAGACTTGCTCGGGAAGGTAGAGTTGGAGAGGTTAGAAATTTTCAAATTGTGTCCTATGAAAAAAGGGTGAGGGGAGGATTAAACAAGGGAGGCTCAGACTGCCAAACCCTGCTTCAACAAGTCTCACTAAAAAATTTGTCTGAGAAAGACTTCTTTAAAAAAAAAAGAGAGGGACATGAAAAATCACTGGACTGGGTTGATTTTATTACATGCTAACATTTTTTTTTTAAATCTGTCATTAGTGCATAAAAGAGAATGGTGATAAAAGCCCCGATCTGTACCGAACATGCATATAATTCATGCTTCAGGTGGCATAAGAAAGATGTAATTGCCTGTATTTTTCTACTTGGCCCAGCCTCTAACTATATTGAACATGTGTGTAATTAGTGAACAAATGAGTGAATGAATAAATGAAAGATAAATGCAGTGAGAGATAGCTCTGTTGCTATACACACTGTGATACGAGGGGCACCCTGCAAAGTTGTCCACCTGCACTACCGAGCACAGAGGACCCGCCTCGGTAGTGGTAGCCGGCAGTGCCCTTGTGTGTTTTATTGCTCAGTTTATAAGCAGGAATTGTTTTAGGCCAGACTTGCAAACCCAAACATCTCCAGGAGCTCAGTCCAAAGCCAGAGCGATGAAAAACAACTGGAATAAAATGGGAAATGGTGGAAGGTGGTCTTTCAGTTTTTAAAGAGAAGCCAGAAATGAGGAGCTTTCTGTAATCTCCGAATTTTTACATGTTGACAAATAATTCTTCAAAAATATTACATAAACTAAAAAGCAACCATTTGTGGTGTCAGACTTACAGTAATAGCTCTAAATGTGTAAAGATTTAGAGGAGACTTTCCTGGTTGGGGTCAGTGTAATGTGGGCAGGAGAAAAAAATTCTTCTATATTGTACCTCAAAGGCAAGAAGGCAGAACTCATGACCTGAGAATGAATCCAAAAGAACAGATTTCTATTGGGACCACTTTTCCTAGTAACTTCCAAGGCTTTCTCAGACTCTTCCCCTTCCCCCTCTAATGCTCCCTCTAATGACTCCTCTAAAGGCCTGCCACCAACCATACCATACCCATATATATGTCCTTGGGTGCCCTGACACGCTTCGAGTCTCTCTCACCTCTGGAAATGTGAGAAACTGGACTCAAAGCTAAACTTATTAGAAGAGCAGGCTCCAGCTACAAGAAAGGAACATAAATTCTTTGAGCTGTCCTTTTCTGTCTCCACCTAGAAGGAGTCAGTGGGAAACATGCCCTTTTTGTAAGAAGTAGAGTTCAAATAGGGTAGTTCTCCGAACCACCCTGTTTAAGGTCTCTAGATTTTCTCAGCGTTAGCCAGTTTGATAGATTATGAAAATGCTTAATTCATCCTATTATTCCATATGCACCCCTTTGCAATATGACTTTTTACTCCTCTGTGATATTGTGGTTTATAGTAAGAAACATATTTTACTTGCTCAGGTCTTGACACCTAGTACCTAAACCCTTGGAATTTCCTGTATTTGGAGAGCAATCAAGGTATCTTTTGCTATGTTAATGAAGCACTTTTTGGAAAGCCCCCAGGTAACCGAAGGATGGGGGCTGGATGCCTGGGAAAGCAACCATTTGATTACGGTGTGGAACTTTCAGTCTCTTCCCCCACATTTCACCTCCAGGGAAGGGTACGGAGATTGAGGGATCTGAGGACGGTGGGGCTGGCAGTCTTGTAGGACTGTGTCCTTAACCTGTGTGCTCTGATGCTATCTCCGGGCCCATGGGCCCATGATGTCAGAATGAAGTTGAACTGAAGAGCATCCATCAGGTGTCAGCAGTGTTGTGAGTGATAGTGTGTGGGAATCAAGGAGAAACGTCAGATCCTCTCATCAAAAGGTGGATTCTACTTCTCTATTCTTTAAGTCTTGGCTTGGTTGTCTGACTTTCTTTGGTCAAAGAGATATTAGAAAATACGGTGCCTGCAGAGACTTGGCTTGCACGTTGGGGCTTGTTCTCTTTTGTTGCACTTGGAACTCTGAGGCTGTACTGTGAACAAAACAAGCTCGCTTACTAGAGCACCCCTGTAGAGACAGGAGCCCTCTCAGAAGCCTGACTGAGTTGCCCAGTCCAGAAGAACCACCCCAAGAATCCACAGAATCTTGAGAAATAATAAATCCCAGCTTTTTAAGACGGCAAGTTTGGGATGGTTTGTTAAGCATCAAAAGCTAACTTACGGAACCAAGCTATTCCTCCCAGAGTGTTGATCTTCTATGACCTTGGCCTATAGTCCTCACCTGAACACATAGCTGAAATGGAGCCCTTCACTGTGGATTAGGTGACCTCCGTATCTGTAGGAAGCAGAATTAGCAACAAACACAATGCACTGGGAAAAACCAAAGCAGAATCCATAAACATTTGCTTTTCGAATGGCTGTCTTGAATGGCTTCACCAGTTCTCTCTCAAATGCTTCAATAAAGTGCCTCTCCTTTCCAATTCCAGCAATAGTGCGGATATTACTGAGGGCTTCGCTTGTAATCTGAAGGATGAAAAAGAGTCTTAGGAATAAGAGCATTTAAATAACTGCTTGCGTGACACTTCAGCAGCTACATGGATTAGACCTAGTGGAAATGGCAGACTGCGGTACAAATCAGAGACAAAGGCATCATCTGGGAACACAAAGAAGCTGATGGAGATCAACTCAGCTGGACCATGAGACATTCTGTCAGTTAAGCTCAAGTTCTACTTAAAACTAACGTGGCTTTCTTGCCTCCACTGACTGTGGAGTGGGGCGGGGCATAAAGGGAGGGTGGAGATATACATGGTTATCCTTGAAATGTTTTCAGCTTCTTCATTAATTCATTTAAAATGTCTAAAATGGTATCTTCAGATGTCTTCTGAGATAAGAGGTTATTTAATAACACAAATTTAAAATATTAGCTTCTATTTTCTTGAAAAAATTAATCTGACCAAATATTATTTAAATAAATTAAAATTAAGTATAAAGTTTATTTTTCAGTCTGTACTAGGACTTGTTTCAATCCATACTCTAGGGAAAATAATCACCATTTCTGAATTAGGGTCCTGTCCTAAAACAGACACAAAGGTGGGCTACTTTCGACCATTGGCATACGAAATCCTTTTGGCTTCTGCTTGCTTGGGCGGCGTTCACATTCTCTCTCTTAAAGGAGACAAAACCTAGATTATTGTAAAGTTGTTAAAAGAATGATGGTATGTTTATGTGTATGTACATGATTTCTTAAACCTAATAAATGTCCGAGCTGTTGTTCCCTCATTTACCCCTGATAACCAGGTATTAATTAGAACATACTCGTTAAAGTGTATAACTAAAACCTAAGTGAACTTGAAATCTAAGCTGTACTTTATGGTTCTATTTAGGAACAACATCTGCCACAAGTCTGCCAGACACCGAAGTGTGAAAATTAAAAGTGTGTGTTGTTAGTAAAAAGATACCCGCCCTCTCTGTGGGCAGTATGACCTGGGGAAACCATGAAGCTGGAAAAAACCGAACAGATAGAAAACCGAACTATCGGCTTTGCTCATGAAAATACACCAAATTGAGACGTGGGAAAAACGACTATTTGAGAGGAAATAAAACAGATAGCCAAGTGGCACATGCCCCACTATCTATCCAAATTTACTCAAATTCTGTATCAGAATGTTGCTGCCACAGCCTTTAGGCAGAAGCACATAGGAAAACGGCTAGTGAGGGGTTACAACCACAAAGTTAGTGAGTGAGCTCACAGCTTCCTGAGTCTCTTTGTACTAGACGCGTATTTTTAACAGCTTGCACGACAGCCACTGAGCTGTAACCAGTCTAGAAATTGGGTCCATAAGATTACCTGTCCCGCAATCTCCAGGGTCTGCTTGTCTTGAGAGGCAAATCCTGTCAACATTTTGGTCTGTATAGCTCCCGATAAAGCCAAGAAAGGGAGGAAACACAGTATGACCAGGCTGAGCTTCCAGCTAAAGAAGAAGGCGATGATCATGGCCACACCGATGTTGGTGAAGGAATTGACCATCATTCCGATTTGGGAGCCAGTAGCCTGAAAACCAAAAGCAAGTAACCTCAGACAGACAGTCTCTTTTACCATAAACCATCATGTTAAAAGGCTATTTTATACCAAGAAAATAGTCTTTAAAAAATTATTTATGTTAGGACTGACTTTCAGTCAAGATGGCAGCATAGGCAGACATGCCTCAACTCTTTGCAAAACCACACCAAAATTACAACTAAAATACAGAACAACCGTCACTCAGAACCATCAGAAATCAAGCTGAATGGAAGTCTGACAACTGCAGAATTAAAGAAACCACATCCATCCAGACTGGTAGGGGGGCGCAGATGTGGAATGCGCTGGTCCCTTACCCACATGTGGAGGGATATATCAGGAATGAGGAGTTCCAGGCCCACACCAGGTCCCCCAGCCCAGGGTTCCACGGCCAGGAAGATAAGTCCTCACAACCCTGGCTGCAAAAACCAGTGGGGATTGAGTCAGTGGAAGTAACTGCTGGAGCCCCAAGCAAGTCCTCTTAAAGAATCCACACATGGACTTACCTACTCAAACTCACCCCCTCTGAGCTCTACCAGCAGGGAGGCAGCATGAAAGGCACCAGTGGCATAAAGGGAGGAACTGAAGCATCTGGCATCAAGGTGAACAGAGGCCATTGTCCCTTTGCTAAACCCTCCCCCCACAGACCTGGCAAACTGGTACCATATTGGAGACTCCATCAACCTGGCTAACACTGAGTAACCCACCTTGGAGGTCCCCAAAGGCTCCATCCAACCCAATTTACAGGCCCACCCAAGCTGCTTTCTCATAAGAATGGATGTTCTTGGCTCCTAAATCCTATCAAACAAGCAACAGCTGGCTTCAGTGGGCTCCTGCCCCAGCCAGATTAGATTCACAGCTTGGCTTTGCCTGGGAATCTCTAAGCCTAGCACAAGTAGCAGCCATCTCAGAATGCTTTACATTTCAGGAAGGGTGGTCCTGGACAAAACACAGGTAGGGGCTGACTTTGGCCCCCATCACCCAGGAAACCCCAGGGCCAGTGTACCCAGTGGACAGCTACAGACCGCCTCTGAACACCACCACCCTGCCCCTGCACGGCCAATCCTCCACGGAGCATGGAGGTTGGTAGTCAGTGGTCACAGCCAGTCCTTGCAGCTGATTGGCCCGGATAAATCCCTCCCATTGATCTGCCAATAGCAACCAAGGCTCAACTACAAGAGGAGGGTATAGTCAGCCCACATGAAGGGCATACCTTGAGTACCCAGCTTGGGTGATAGGGGAGGCTGTGCCACTGGACCCTACAGGATACCTACTCTGTTAGGCCACACTACTAAGACAGGGAGCCAACCCAGCTCTAACTAATACATAGACACAAACACAGGGGAGACTGCCAAAACAAGGAGACAAAGAAAATGGCACAAATGAAAGAACAGATCAAAACTCCAGAAAAAGAGCTAAATGAAATGGAGGTAAGCAAACTATCAGATACAGAATTCAAAACACTGGTTATAGGGATGCTCAAGGCACTTACTGAGGACCTCAAAAGTATGAAAAAGAATGAGTCATAAATGAAGGATGCACTAATTGAAATAAAGAACAATTTACAGGGAAACAACAGTAGAGTGGAGGAAGCTAAGAATCAAATAGATGATTTGGAACATAACAAAGCAAAAAACAGCCAACCAGAACAACAAGAAGAAAAAAGAATCCAAAAAAATGAGGATAATATAAGCAGCCTCTGGGAAAACTTCAAGAGGTCCAACATTTGCATCATAGGTGTGCAAGAAGGAGAAGAGAAAGAGCAAGAAATTGGGAAAAATAATGGAAAAAAACTTCCCTAATTTGGTGAAGGAAATAGGCATGCAAATCCAGGAAGCACAGAGAGTCCCAAACAAAACAGACTCAAGCAGACCCACTCCAAGACACATCATAATGAAAATGCCAAAGGTTAAAGATAAAGAGGGAATCTTAAAAGGAGCAAGAGAAAAGAAGTTAGTTACCTACAGGGGAGTTCCCATAAGACTGCCAGTTGATTTCTCAGAAGAAGCTTTGCAGGATAGAAGGGACTGGCAAGAAATAGTCGAAGTCATGAAAAACAGGGACCTGCAGCCAAGATTGCTCTACCCAGCAAGGCTATGATTTAGAATTGAATGGCAGATAAAGAGCTTCCCAGACAAGAAAAAACTAAACCATTATTCTATGAAATATTACAGGGACTTACTTAAGAAAAAGAAGATCAAAACTATGAACAATAAAAAGGCAAAAAATACATATTTATCAATGCCTGAATCAAAAAAACAAACTAAGCAAACGAGAAGAACAGAGACAGAATCATGGATATGGAGAGCATTTTGATGTTTGCCAGATGGGAGCGGGGTGTGAGGGAGTGGGTGAAGAGGTGAGGGGATTAAGAAGTACAAACTGGTAGTTACAGAATAGCCATGGGAATGTAAAATACAGTATAGGCAATAGAGTAGCCAAAGAACTTAAATACATGACCCATGGACAGGAACAATGGTGGAGGCATGGCCTGAGGGAGTGGGGGGCTGCTGGGTGGTGGTGGGCAATGGGGAAAAAATCAGGACAACTGTAATAGCATAATCAATAAAATATAATTTAAAACATTATTTTGATAAAATATATAAGGTATAATGTTTATTGGTTTAGCCATTCACAATTGTACTATTCAATGGTATTAAGTATGATCACAATGTTGTGTAACCATCACCACCACCCACAACAATAACCTTTCCATCATTCCCAACGAGAACTCTGTACCCATTAAATAATAACCCCTATTCATCCCCCTCCAAGGCCCTGATCCCCTGTATTCCATTTTCTGTCTTTATGAATTTGCCTTTCCTAGGTACCACATATAAGTGAAATGATACAGTACGTTTCTGTGTCTAGCTTATATTACTAAGCATAATGCCTTTGAGGTCTATTTGTGTTGTACCATGTATCAGAATTTTATTTCTTTTTTAAAAATTAAAGTACTGTTACCATACAATATCATGTTAGTTTCAGTGTACACCATAGTGATTTAATATTTAAATATCTTAAGAAATAATCACCACGATAAGTCTGGTAACTGTCTGTCACCATATGAATTTATTACAATATTACTGACTATATTCCCTGTGCTGCACATTACATCCGCATGACTTATTTATTTTATAACTGGAAGTTTGTACCTCCCTTAATTTCCGTCACCTATTTCATCTATCCCCCCACCTCCTTCCTCTCTGGCAATCATCAGTTTGTTTTCTGTATCTGTGAGTCTGTTTATGATTTGGGTTTTTTTCATTCATTTGTTCTGTTCTTTAAATTTCACATATAAGATAAATCACGGTAGGCGTTTTTCTCTAACTTATTTCACTTAGCATAATACTCTCTCTAGGTCCATCCATATTGTTGTTGCAAATGGCAGTATTTCATTCTTTATGCTTGTCTGTAGTACATCTTCTTTATCTAGCCATCTGCTGATGGACACTTAGGTTGCTTCAACATCTTGGCTATTGTCAATAATGCTGCAATGAAGGAGTGCACATATCTTCTTAAATTACTGTTTTCATTTTCTTCAGATACTCAGAAGTAGATATTGGATCATTTCTTTTAAAAGCTGAATAATATTCCATTATATGAATAGGCGAAATTTTATTTACCCATTCATCTGTTGATAAACACTTAGGTGTTCCTACCTTTTAGCCATAATGGATAATTCTGCTATGAACATTGGTGTACAAAATTTTGTGTGTGTGTGTCCCTGATTTCTATTCTTTTAGATATTTATCTAAGTGTGGAATTACTGGGTCAAAAGGTAGTTCTATATTTAAAAAGGTAGGTTACTTTAAATAATGGGCTCTCCAAATGCATTTGAAGGCTGGATTAGTAAAAGTCCATTTTATTCACAGCTTCTTGGAAAGCTCATCTATTAACTGATCTCATTTCATGGGTGCCAGAGCTCGAGTAGTCAGTGTGAGATTAATTCAGTCCTAAGCATGGGCTGTATTGTCTGTCAGGCGTCATGCGTTTGGATTGCTTGAAAATACCCTGGCATTAGGCTTATGATGATATGACTTATTATCCAGTGAAGACTGATGCGTGTGCTATGGTCACAGCTTTGAAATTCATACAAGACTGTTACAAGACCCGACCTTGATTCTCACTGCAGTTAGCCTGCTCACTGGTACAGAGTTACAAGCTGAATTAACACATAGCTGCTCAGTCAACACAGACAAAATGGATTCAGCCTCTCCACAGATGGAGGTTGGACCCTGTGGTAATTAGTATTTATACTAATCAAAAGTATTTGATAGTTCCAAGTCTGCATTTCACTTGCAGCTCTCCAAATATGACCGAAGGTTGGTGCTTTCCGTATAGAAAACACATGGGTGGATACAGCTACAGGACTGCTAATCAAAATTGAAGAGGCTTCAGCATTATTTAAGACAAAGGATGTAAAACAACCAAAGGTAAGGTGCCCAGCAGCTACAGGTGCTAAGGCAGTGTTATTCAAAAACAACCTGCATCTTCATACTGCATTGAACTCTCAAATAGAATATGAACCCTGTGGTCCAAAGAATTCCCATGTGTTGGTACTAGCTCCCTTGAAGGCAAGAGTAAAATCTAAATTAAGAATTTCTTGTTTGTATACCTATGCTTATAGCATCATTACCCACGATAGCCAAAAGGTAGAAGCAACACTAATGCCCATCTCTGGAGGAACGGTCAAACAAAATTTGGTGTATACATGCAATGATATATTATTCACCCTTAGAAAATGAAATTCTGACATAGTTCATGATATGGATGAAACTTGAAGACATTAAGTGAAACAGGTCAGTCACAAAAGAATACCTTTTGTGTGATTCCGCTTTTATGAGGCTCCTAGAATTTACAGAGACAGAGTTGAATGGCGGTTATCAGGGGTGAGGAGAAGGAGCAATGGGAAGTTACTATTTAACGGGTACAGATTTTCTGTTGGGACTGATGAAAACTTTCTGGATATGTATAGTGGTGATAGTTGCATAACAATGGGAATGTGCTTAATGCCATGAAATTGTACACTTAAAATTATTAAAATGGTAAATATAATGTTATGTATATTTTACCGCAACTTTTTAAACAAGAATTTCTGGTTGGAAAGGCATATTTGAAAAATAACTGTGCAGTTTTTCTTTGGGATATTATTTTGTTTCCTTTTACATTTTATTCAATTGATATATAGTGTCTTAGGCTGTATTACTATACATATACATGTACTTATTTGGTGTCTTAGTCTGAGTACAAATACATACATATATATATCTTTCTTCACACAAAAAAGGATCATACTCTACATATTACTTTGTACTTTGATTTTTCTCACTTAGTGTAACATAACCATCCTTTCAGGTCATTATATATGGCACTTTGAACGACAGCTGCTTAATATTCTTTAGTATGGTTGTATCATAATTTGTTCAATTATTTTCCTGTTGGCAGATATTCAAGTAGTTTCCAGAGGATTTACTAATTTTTTTGGTCAATACCAAAATGTCCCTCACTACACACTGTCACACAATAAGAGAGAATTTACTATACATAAATTTTGGTCAGAGGTTTTACCTACCTGATTACTCACTTAAAAATTTTGAAAGAATGTATTCTGTGACTAATATTATATAAATGTCAGTTTCTCCTCATCTTCACAAAAACACAAAGTTATCATTCATGATAGCCTTACTGAACTGATAGTACAAAATGTTTTTAGTATAGCTCTATTAGTGAAGTTGAACAAATCTTCATTTATTAATTTCCCACTTACATTTCTTTTTTTGGGGGGGAGGGATTGCCTGTCCATATATCTATTTTTAACATTTTTTATTAATTCACTTTTGTTCTTTTATCAATTTTAGAAGTACTACACTCTAAATAATAATAACTCTAATGACATATTAAGTATATTAATTATTAAGTATATTAATCCTTGTTACAGATGTTTTTCTAGTTTATCATTATTTTATATATAATCTTTACAAAAGACTGAAATTTTTATGTAGCTCAACAAGTCTACTTTATGGTTTTCTATAATATTTAGCTTAAGACAATGTCCTATACTCCTCTATTATTATTCTTATTCAACGATGTTTGAAAG